>ML362520.1:0-20757 GCA_005239505.1 Nicotiana paniculata
TACTACTGAGTTGACGTACTCACATTACTCCCTGCACCCCTGTGTGCAGATACCGAGCATTAGTATCTAGCTATTCCGTGCGGAGCCGGATTCCGGGATATAGAGACAGTTGTTCAGCGTCCGCAGCATCTCTGTTTTCCCTTCTTGTGGTATCTAGCTATTTATTCGGAGGGTTTTGTATTATAATAGTATACCTTGGCTTATTTTTCTTAGATGCTCATGACATGTTGGCTCCGGGTTTTGGGGTAATGTATTTAGTAAACTCTGTATATTTTATGAATGCTTGAAATTGGATGGAGATTTTGAAAGAAATTGTGAACATATGGTTATTGGCTAGCCTAGTTCCACGATAGGCACCATCACGGCCGGTTTAGGTTTTGGTGTCGTGACATATTGTGAGCTATATTGAGATAGGGTTTCGAGTCTTAGCGTAGTACAAGGTATGCCTAAGGTTAATCTTGTGTTGGTTGTGTTGTTTGAGTGAAAAACCATAAGATAGCACTCGAAAGAACATGGGGATATGGTTGTCTTTTTGGTTGGACTTTTTGTGGATAAATATATGGTTTGTGGTGGATGTAAATTGTGAGAAATAATTTGATAATGTTGTGGCTGCTGTTGTTAAGCTTTTCTAGGTGTTAATTGATTGTAGAAGAAAAGATGAAAAACAAGTGATCGACGATAAAAATTAAGGTGCTAGACGTATGGGGCTGTTTTGGAAGGCATTTTGTGGTTGTTTTAAACTAGAAATAATATGGTACATATAATAAGTATGATGTTCTTTTAGCTTGTAAACAAATTTATGGAATAAGAGTTGGATTCAATTTATATCTTGCTATGAGAAAAAACGAGCTTGCCGCTCAATATGATTGTTATGATAATCGGAGAAACTCATATTGAATTATATTGTTGTTGTTGCTATTGTTGGTTATAGTTGTTGTTGTTGGACTGTTGATGACCCTTAGTGGTCTTCGGGATGTATTTAAAATTGGGGAGTTGCTGCCCGATTTTCCATAAGTCATACGACTAGCCAAATGCGATGGTACGACAGATAGCATCCTAGGAAGCTCAAATCTATTCAAGGACAAGAATGAAGCTTTGGAATCTCAAATAGGGCCTTTAACAAGATGTCAAACTAAAGTGTTGCCAAACAAGGTCATTAGACTTCAAGTGCAATAAAGAAGTTGTTAATTGGGAGGAAGAGCTTAAGGAAATGATATGAGTTACAATATGTGTGTTATAATTATTTTATGTCCCAAATTCATGTCCAAGAAGAGGTGGATTAGATCCCAAGAAACATCCTCTAAAGAAGGTCCAAATCAGGCTACCGTTGGACCAATTTGGCACCTAAAATGTGTCCAAACTTGCAGCCCATGAAGTCCTACATAAAGCCACGTTTTTATAGACTGTTAAAGATAATATGGAAAAATATGAGAGAGAAAAGAATGAGAAGAGTAAGAGAGTGCATGTTGACATCCCAAGAGAGGAAAAAGGAGAGATTGTGTTGAGTGAAGAGAGTGGGATGTCAAGGGGGAAAAGAGTAAGCTTGAGAGGAAAGAAAAGAGAGAAGGCTGTGAGATAGAAAAAAGATGTGAGGTAGAGAAACAAGAGGGTTTGAGTGAAGAAAAAGAAGAAAACCGTGGTGAGAGAGAAGAGGATAAGGGTGAGGAGAAAGTTAGTTTCTGTGATAAAAGCCAAAGAGAGTGTATGCAAGAAAAATATTTTCTTACTTTCTAACCCTTTAACTCTTTCTTGTTTTACTTCTTGTGATTTTGTGAAGCCATATGTGGAAAGTCCTTTTGAAAGTGGGGGTGAGGCACAAGAGATATTTGCAAAGGATCCAATTGGATTCCAACATGAATTTAGCGAAATCAATTCTTGCTGGATGGTGGATAATAAAAGCTTGATTAATTTCTTTGTTGTTGAACCTTTTGACTATTTTGATTTTTATTTACAGGTTTACAACATGGAGTTCCCTAGAGGCATTCTTAAGTTAGAGCCATTGCGTAAAAGAATAAAAGGTGATGTTATTCCATTAATAATTAAGTCCAAGTATGATATTTATAATTGGTTTATTCACATTCTTGGCCTTTGTAGAACACTTAAGGTATTTTTGGAGGTAATGAATTATACTCTTACTTCTTATGTTGGTGAATTCATAATTTTTATGAATGAAGTCATTAACTATAATATCTAAGTTCAAGTGCAAGAGTAATTTGCTTACTTTTGAAATTGAGTATGACATAGATGATTATGCATTCCAACTTGGTGGAAAGAGGCATGAAATTTATGAGAAAAGGCTTGCTAATGAGTTAAATGTTCTTTCTTCTCTTATTCAAGTGNATTGGTGTTGCGAATATTATTGGGGAAAGTTATAATCATGAGCTTGGATGTATTAAATGTTTTATTTTCGAATTTATGGGTTCTTCTGATCTTTCTGAGAATTTATGTGTTTCTTTGAATAACTTACATGTAGAAGAATCCATGGGATTTATAACTGATAATTGGCTATATCATAAAAGTGTCTTATTTGATACATTTGGCGGAGATAATTGTGTTAAATGGTTGCATGGCCAATATTTTGTAGTTTCTTTTGCGTGCACATATTTGGACTACCTTATTGACAAGATCGCATTGCAAATTTCATTATATAGTGCATCTGAGAGACATTTTTATTTGACAAATCTAAGTAGGCATAAATTTTATTGGGATGATGATGTCCATATGCTTTATAAGGGAGTATTTACACCTATTAGGCTTAATTGGGTTAAGTGGACACATGGTCACTATCTTATTTTATTCCTACCATTTTTTCAGATTAGTGGATGTCATTTACTAGTGCATGTTTTCTTTTTCTTGCAAGGTCGAAATTCGAGGACGAATTTTCTTCAAGAAGAGGCAAATGATAGCATCCTAGGATTTTCCATAAGTCATACGACTAGCCAAATGCGATGGTACGACAGATAGCATCCTAGGAAGATCAAATCTATTCAAGGACAAGAATGAAGCTTTGGAATCTAAAATAGGGCCTTTAACAAGATATCAAGCTAAAGTGTTGCCAAACAAGGTCATTAGACATCAAGTGCAAGTAAAAAAGCTATTAATTGGGAGGAAGAGCTTAAGGAAAGGATATGAGTTATAATATGTGTGTTATTATTTTATATCCCAAATAAATGTCCAAGAAGAGGTGGATTAGATCCCAAGAAACATCCTCTAAAGAAGGTCCAAATCAGGCCACCGTTGGACCAATTTGGCACCTAAAATGTGTCTAAACTTGCAGCCCATGAAGTCCTACATAAAGTCACGTTTTTATAGCATAAAGAGGACTTACTTGATCTCCAAGAAGGGTACAATAGTCGTGCTAGATGTTGAGTGCAAGTTAGTGCCTAGTTGCTTGCAAATTTCCTTCAAGATTTTCAGATTTTCATGATTCTATCCATCTTATTCAAGTGCCTAATGAGTTTTCATGTGATAAATTGCTAAAATGTGAGTTTTGTTGTTCGATGGGAAGTCATTCCTCTAGTCATATTTATTGTGAGGCTGTAAAAGTGCTTGCTTCTAGTAAGAGGATATGCATGATAATTGTGACATTAGTAATCAAATACTCTTTCATGAACCTATCTATGACTCTTTTTGTGACAGTTTGAGCAATTACGTAGAATTTATTGGTGTTGCGAATATTATTGGGAAAGTTATAATCATGAGCTTGGATGTATTGAATATTTTATTTTTGAATTTATGGGTTCTTCTTACCTTTCTGAGAAATTATGTGTTTCTTTGAATAACTTACGTGTAGAAGAATCCATGGGATTTATAATTGATAATTGGCTATATCATAAAAGTGTCTTATTTGATACATGTGGCGGAGATAATTGTGTTAAATTGTTGCATGGCCAATATTTTATAATTTCTTTTGCGTGCACATATTGGACTATCTTATTGAAAAGATCGCATTGCAAATTTCATTATATAGTGCATTTAAGAGAGGTTTTTATTTAACAAATCTAATTAGGCATAAATTTTATTGGGATGATGAGTCCATATGATTTATAAGGGAGTATTTACACCTATTAGGCTTAATTGGGTTAAGTAGACACATGGTCACTATATTGTTTTATTCCTACCATTTTTTCAGATTAGTGGATGTCATTTACTAGTGCATGTTTTCTTTTCTTGCAAGGTCGAAATTCGAGGACGAATTTTCTTCAAGAAGAGGGAAATGATAGAATCCTAGGAATCTCAAATCTGTTAAAGGACAAGAATGAAGCTTTGGAATCTCAAATTGGGCCTTTAACAAGATGTCAAGCTAAAGTGTTGCCAAACAAGGTCATTAGACATCAAGTGCAAGTAAAGAAGTTGTTAATTGGGAGGAAGAGCTTAAGGACTTATATGAGTTATAATATATGTGTTATAATTATTTTATGTCCCAAATTCATGTCCAAGAAGAGGTGGATTAGATCACAAGAAACATCCTCTGAAGAAGGTCCAAATCAGGCCACCATTGGACCAATTTGGTACCTAAAATGTGTCCAAACTTGCAGCCCATGAAGTCCTACATAAAGCCACGTTTTTATAGCATAAAGAGGACTTACTTGATATCCAAGAAGGGTACAATAGTCGTGCTAGATGTTGAGTGCAAGTTGGTGCCTAATTGCTTGCAAATTTCCTTCAAGATTTCCAGATTTTTATGATTCTATCCAAGATTGGTTTGGGACATATTTCCATATATTAGGGGACTATATTTATTGCTTTCCTAGTTAGTTAAGGTTATGTTTTCCTTTTCCTAATATTATTGGAAGTAATTTCCAAGAATGACTTGGTTTTTGCTTCCTAGTATTTTCCTTTTCCTAAGGTAGTTGGACTTGTTGTCCAAAGTAGTTTAGGACTTTATTTCCTTATTTTTTAAGTACAATTTCGTGACCCCTCTCTATATAAAGGGCGTCTTCTTTGTTTTTAGACTTAGATTATTATATACAATATCAATAAAAGTTATGAGATTTTTCTTGCACTCTTGTGCGTGGCTACTCTTGGATTTATTATTCAACCTTCAAGACTCAACTTAAGGTGGTAAGATTAAATTCTTTCGAAATCTTAGATCACTTCTAGGTATTCAAGAAAGGTGATAAGTTTAGGCTTATTGTCGTTCTTGTTATTTCTATAGGGTCGGGTTTCACAATCTATTTCTTGTTTTTAAGTCTCTACCAAAGGCGATTAGTTCTTTGTTAGCTAATTGTTGTTGTTAGGATTCAATTCCAAGAATAGACTTCTTGAATTCAAGAAACTCTTTCTTGATTTCAATCTATCTTTAATTTTCCGTCTTTTCTGTTTCTTTATTTTTCTTTTAGCTTCCGCGTGTTTCTTGATTTTCTTTAGTAGTTCTCGGACCCCTATCGTGTTGTTATCAGAAAGTCTGAATGGTTTAGTATAGCCTGAATGAACTCAAAGGAGTCTAAGACTAATAGCATTTAGAAGAGATGGAACTATGCCCTAGTAGTAGAATAAGGGAGTAATTGTGATAGATAAGAGATGAAGTTTCGGCCTTCGATTGGGTAATAATTTGAAGAAAAAAAGGGGGATTTCATGTATTGTACAGGATTAAAATACCCATGTAAGGTGAATCACATTGGGATGCTATGAAATATTGTTATGGAAGTATAGTATCGCCCCTAGGTAGATCAGGAAAATCACTTCAAATGTTCCTCAATGCAACGTGAGCCCTAGTGATTACGTAAGAGATTTCAAGTTATCAGAGAGTGTAGATCAATATTGAGGTGAATCAACAATGGATAGATAAAATTTACAAAGTATGAGATGAGATTAGGCCGTCATTCTTAAGATGAACAGTAATGAGGAAGCATTAAAGGACTTAGATTTATACATATGGGATAAGCAATGAGAATAACTTGGAGTTTGGTAGCAGACCTCAGTAACAATAAGTTAAAGTAAGAGTTATGGTATAGTATGACCTACCTAGATGCAGTAAAGTCATATGGATGGATAACCGGGTCTATTAAATAAGATATAGCAATATTCGTAAGTCCTACAAGGTACCGAGCGAAGAACTTTATATACCTATCAATTCCCAGAGGGACATCTTATCAAGCTCTGTATATATTTACGAAGTGAGGCCTAGAGATTGGCTAATAGCTGGAGGAAAAAGGAGAGAAGAGTCGCATATGCGCATTTACAAGGTCAGAGTCGTACAAGCTGCATGATAGAAGGTAGCAACAGTTACGAGATTGGAAGGACTCCGACCACAAGTCGTGGTGTGAGAAAGAGGCCTAAAAGGGGGAATGCCCTGGCATTTAGATTTATTCACAGAACAGTTGCCTAGATGGCAAGAAGAGTACTAAAGTATTCGCAAAACTATAGGTTATGATAATGATAAGTGCATCAGTCAACATTCGAGGACGAATGTTTCAAATAGGGGAATGATGTTATACCCCATGTTTTCGTACGTGGAAGTACGCCATAAGTAAATTGATATAAGCTCGGAAATGCGATGTTACCTTCCGTATTTTCGTACGTTAAAGTTTCATCGTAAGATAATCACGTAAGTTCGGGAATGAGATTATTTTGAGATTATAAGCATTATGCTATTTCAAACAAGTGATGAGTAAATTCGTGAAGGTGAGAGGGTAAGCAAATCAAAGAAAATGAGTCTCATTGAAGGTTGTCATTTTGAGATAAAATATGGTCCAACTAGTACCATACAAGGTACCACATGACCATGATGTGTGTAAGGAAGATATGTTAAAAGTGAGTAGTATTTTAAGTAATTTGAAATAATTCTTAATTGTGTGGACATTAATCCACGTGTTAGTAGCTAGAATGACTAAGCACTACTTAGTAGGTGGACGTGGATGCTTGACAATATATTTGATCAAAAGTGTAACACATGTGTGATAAGAAGTTCCACGTAATCATGACACTTTTGGAAACAAAGTAAAACTATCTCCTTTTCTCTACCACTACTAGAATATTAGTAGAACTCATTTAATTATTAATAATCTTACATCATACAAAGCAAAAGAACACTAATAAACTTTAAAATTAAGCTTCTAAATAAATTCTTTCACAAGGCTTTTCCAAAATAGCAGGCATGCTATGGTAAGAAGCATTACCTTCGTTTTTCTTTCTTCCATTTCTAGTGTAATCCTAGCACATCAGTTTTCTCAACGTCATATTGTGACTCCATATTTACCATGGAAACAACAAAAACATGTTGTACAATGAAAAACCATCCTGTATGGTTCCAACTTAAAAGGGCATGATGCTTGAGAATCTTTTGAACATCAAAGCAAAACTATTTCCTTTTTTCAAAGTTTGATTGCTCAAATTCACAAAGAAGGTAATTGAACTTCAAGTTTCTTATAGTGCGTAACTCATATACCCGTTTCTCAGTGATTATGATTGAGGCGTGGAGGAGATTGTTCATGGATACAAAGTAGAAATTTGGCCTTAAAAGTATGTTAAAGCTATCCCTTCTTTCTTTTTGGCATGATCCATACAACACAAACGAAACGAGCAAATGCTCAACTTTCATAAATGACTCTATTCATAAAAGTACTAGAGGTGCCTATGTTCTTGATTCTCCATGTGTCCTATTATTCTATCATATGTTCATGGCTCTATGTCAAGACCCAAACCGATGGGCCGCGACGGGCACCCGGTACCTTACTCAACCGAGTACCAACATAACATATCCTTTCGTATCATATTATCATAGATTCCGGAGAGGCTGCCGTGAGATAACTATAAAACATGTAACACCAACTTATACATTAGACATATGGGTATATAAGATCAAAATAACCACTTGCATACTAAACATAAGCCGACAAGGCCATACAATCTTTTACGTACATGACGTGACATCTACAAGCCTCTAAGAATACATAATTGTCATAAAGGCCGGGACAGAGCCCCGCGATACCAAACAATACACGTCTAAATAATAATGACCAAACAAGCAACTCCAGAGCAAATGGAGCGCACCAACACCTTCCTTTGAGCTGATAGCCTACTTGGAGGACTCTTGACCTGTCTATCGAGACCTGCGGGCATGAAACGCAGCATCCCCCGGCAAAGGGACGTCAGTACAAATAATGTACCGAGTATGTAAGGAATGAAAATCAGTAAATAATAGACATGAGAGAAACATGGAGTAAAAGACTCAACATATATGTAAATCATTCTGAATAGTTCTATAAATCATTTCATATTTATAATGTCTTGCATATGTGTATAAATGTCATACCGTGCATAGATATATGCGTTCATAAAATCATCAAGCCTCTGAGGGCATCCCATCATATCATTTCGACCACTGTGGGCAAATCATCAATGTATATCAGCTGATCAGGTGCTGGTGCGTTTATAATGCCGTAACCTTTTTCCATATCTCATATACATATAATATACGCGCATATAACGCCATCTGGTCATGGGTATTCTAATCTATGGTTCAGTCACTCTATTTTCTAATCTAATACTCCAAAATGTTCTCTATGTCCCTTCTTTCAAATATAATCTTTTATCTGTTCATTAAGTTGTGTAAACAATTAAAACATCCACTCTTTTTTACCTCTTCTTCTTGTTTTTTGTAGGGCCCTTCACTGAAGAGCCCTCTGGAGATTGGTAAGGAGAAGGCAGGACTCTACATCCTTCAATCAAGGTCGACAACAGCCATTCCCAGTTTTTCATTCAAGTCTAGCAATAGTTTTCTTCCTAGCAGGAGGTTTAATCTAGGACAACATGTACCTATTTTACATTCATGTTTTAGTTCTATTTCCAGTGTACCCCTTTCGTTGTTTGTCCTATGGCAAGGCAATCTAGACTTCCATTTCCCACAAGCAGTGTTACCACAAAGAGCACATTTGAATTAATTCACATTGATACATGGGGCCCTTATAATAAACCTACTTATCGCTTTAAGTATTTCCTACCTATTGTAGATGACCATAGTAGAGGTACATGGACCTATTTACTCAGCAACAAATCAAATGCATTTTCAGTCTTAAAATCATTCTTGGCTATGGTAGAAAGACAGTTTCATACAAAGGTTAAAGCCATTACATCAGATAATGCTTTTCAGTTAGGAAGTGGGACTGCCCAGTCAGAATTTTTTCTTTCTCAAGGAATTATACATCAGATTACTTATACTGCTTCCCCACAACAGAATGGAGTTGTGGAGAGAAAAGACAAGTATTTGTTGGAAACTTCTAGGGCCCTACCCTTTCAGTCTAATTTACCTATTTCTTACTAGGGTGATTGTCTTTTAACAGCAACTTATCTCATTAATAGGTTTCCCTCAAGGGTTATCCATTTTAAAACACCTTATGAGGTTCTTTTTCATTCTAAGCCAGATTACACAAAGTTAAGGTGTTTTGGATGTTTGTGTTTTGTCTCTACTATTTTCCATCTATAGAACAAAGTTTCAACCTAGGGCAATCCCATGTGTATTTCTGGGCTATCCACATGGTAAAAGAGGTTACTAAGTCCTGATTCTCAAAACTTTGAAGCCTTTTATATCTAGAGATGTTGTTTTTCATGAGGAAGTTTATCCTTTCACTTCTAAACTACCTCAACATTCTCCAGATTCTTTCCTGCTTCTTTCACCTTTACCTAATTCTACCACTAGTATTCTTGACTCAATCCTAGAAATGCAGCCCATATCACCACATCCAATCTCTCCTACATTCATCTCTCATCCTACCATACCTATGTTCCCTCACTCACATCCTCTCATATTCAGCATTCTCTTATCCCTGCTGGATCACCTTCCCCTGTCCCCGTTACCTCATCTTCTCCATCTGAACCTATGATAGAGAATTTAATAAGAAAGTCATCTAGACCCCATAACCCTCTAGTTTATCTCAAAGACTATATTTACAATGCTATTCAACTTACACATGTTAGCACTTCCTATTTCCTCTCCCCTGTTTCACCACCTAGTTTTCCTTTCTCTGGGCTCTCTACCTCCAATCAAAATCTACTAAATTCCCTATCTAGCATTCAAGAACCTACCAGCTACAGTCAAGCAGCACTTCACCCAGGTTGGCAGGAAGCCATGGCAAAGGAATTTGATCCTCTTGAACAGAATCAAATCTGGGAAGTAGTGGAAATACCCTTGGTACAAAAGCAATACCTTGCAAATGGGTGTATAGGGTGAAACATCATTCTGATGGTAGTGTGGAAAGATTGAAGGCTAGGCTAGTAGTAAGAGGAGATATTCAAAAGGAAGGAGTGGATTTCACAGAAACCTTTTCACCAGTGGTGAAAATGACTACAAGCATTCTTGCTACAGCTGTGAAGAAAAGTTGGAGAATCTACCAATTAAATGTTAATAATACATTTTTACATGGTGATCTTAATGAAGAAGTTTATATGAATTTCCCTATTGGTTTTTCCTCCTTCCCCTACTCAAGTTTGTCGTTTGAAAAAGTCACTTTATGCTCTATGTCAAGCTTCTCGTCAGTGGTATGCTAAGTTAACAACAACTCTAAATTTTAAGGGGTATTCACATTCCTTAAATGACTACTCCCTTTTCTTTAAGAAGATGGATTCCTCAATATCCATAATTGCAGTCTACATTGATGACATTTTGCTAACAAGCAATAATACTGAAGAACTACATGCTTTAAAGTTATTTTTAACCCAAGAGTTCAAATTAAGGACTTAGGGAACTTACATTATTTTTTGGGAATGGAAGTCTTCGAGAATCTGCAGGCCTGATTCTGTCCCAGCGTAAATTTGCCCAGGATCTTCTCACTGAGTTTAATGTCTTGCATAAAACTCATGTTTCCTGCCCACTTGATCAACTACCAGACTATTGGCCAAAACTGGTGATCCTCTTCAGATCCAACCGTGTATTGTCATTTATTGGGTAAGTTAAACTACTTAACTCATACAAGGCTAGATCTTTCCTTTACGATGCAGCACCTCAGTCAATATATGCAGGATCCCAGGCAACCTGCAGGCAGCCTTTCGTGTACTTCGATACTTGCTCAAGGACGTCTTGGGTTATTTATGTCTTCATGATAACACAAAGGTTGGGAGATCCAAGAACTTAAAGAAAATAAGTAGAAGAAATGCGGAAGCAGTAAAGATATGCGATGGAATTGAGAAACTAAGAAGATAAACTAGATATGTGAAAATTCAAGGAAAAATCCAAGAACCCCGAGATTGTGTTAATCTAGATTCTGACAGATCCTAATGAAAACAAGTTGGTTATGAAATCAATTTCCTTCACTAGAGATAAACTAATCAAGAACTAGATTCGGATCTTGACTTCTAGTTTAATAACTTACGACAAGAACTAGTATAAGAAACTAGTCGCCTTCGAAGAATATCAAAAGAAACCAAATATATCACAAGAAAGAAAATTATCTTAGTACCTTAAAATATGAACTAGTCAGTTAGGGTTGCAAGATAAATCTCAAAGTAAAGTTCACAAAGGTTCAAAAGAACTCACAATAATAATATTAATCTTCAATATTCTGTCTTACAATGAAAGACAAGCACCCCTTTATATAGTAGTAAAGAAGGAGCTAGTCAAGACTTCAATAAATGAGAATCATATTCCCTAGAAGCATAGAAGACTACCCACACTAAGACCAATGTAGTCAACATACACATAGACCAATGCAAGTCAACATAGAATAAAAAAAACTATTAAATATATATTCTAGAAACTATTTTTGGGCTTATTTGGGATGCTGAAATTTTTTCCTTTTGGGGCATATTTGGGTCTCATTCCATCTCCTCTTGAACTTTAATTTGGGCCTCTAAATAGTTGTAAGACTTGGCCGAAAGATCCTCCTTGTGCTTGAGCTCTTGTGATCATAAGACACTTTTTAATTGACAATTGAAGCCCATTAAGCTTGTTTTGAAATTTCTTTGTTTGAGACCTTGTCATGGGCCTTCTTGGAGCTTCTAGAGCTTCATCCTTATCCTTTAATGATGTTGAGCTGCCATGGATGCTATCATTCCCCTCTTCTTGAAGAGAATTCTTCCTTGAATTCGAACCTGCATCAAACAAGGAAAGATCAGAAACATTGAAGGTAGCACTAACTTGATTTTCACTAGGAAGGTCAAGTTTATAAGCATTGTCTCCAATCAATTTCAAGGACTTCAAATGGCCCATCTCCTCTTGGATCTAATTTGGATCTTCGTTTGGCAGGAAATCTTTCCTTCCTAAAATGCACCCAAACTAAATCTCCGGGCTTAAAAATAACAGATTTTCGCCCCTTATATCTTCGTAAGGCAGTTTGTTCGTTCTTTCGCTCAATTGCAAGCCTTGTATGTTCATGAATCTTCTTCATCATTTCAGCCTTATTCCTACCATCAAGGTTAGCAATGTCATTAGTAGGCAAAGGCAATAAATCAAGGGGAGTGAGAGGATTGAATCCATAAAAAACTTCAAAAGGAGACGTACAGTAGAAGAGTGGATAGTTCTGTTATAGGCAAACTCTACCATGGGCAAATGTACCCAAGAAGTTAATTTTCCTTTACAGCTCTCAACATATTCCCTAAGGTCCTATTAACTACTTCAGTTTGTCCATCAGTTTGTGGGTGACAAGATGTAGAAAATAGTAATTTAGTTCCCAACTTTTCCCAAAGAACTCTCCAAAAGTGACTTAAAATTTTAGCAATATCACTAATGATAGTTTTAGGTATGTCATGTAATTTAACCACTTCCTTCAAAAATAAATCAGCCACATGTAATGCATCATTAGTGTTCAAGCATGGAATAAAATGAGTCATTTTTGAAAATCTATCTACCACCACAAATATACTATCCTTACCATACATAGTTCTAGGAAGTCCTAACACAAAATCCATAGAAATATCAATCCAAGGAGAAGTAGGGACAGGTAAAGGAGTATAAAGACCATGTGGTAATACTTTGATTTGGCTTGTTTACATTCAAGACATTGAAAGCCACTTTTTCGACATCCTTTCGCATGCCTGGCCAAAAAAAATGTTTAGCAAGTATATCCAAAGTTTTGGGCACTCCAAAGTGTCCCATGAGTCCACCACAATGTGCTTCCTTAACAAATAATTCACGCAAAGAGCAATTAGGAATACACAATTTATTTTCCTTAAAAAGGAACCCATCTTGAAGATTGAATCTCTCATAAGGACCCAACTTACATTCTGCAAGAGCCTTGTCAAAATCAGAATCATTAGAATAAAGTCCCTTGATTAGATCAAAACCCATCAATTTAGAAGTAAGAGAAGAAACCAAGACATACCTTCTTGAAAGTGCATCGGCAACCACATTCTCTTTTCCTTGCTTGTAAGCAATCACATATGGGAATGTTTCAATGAATTCAACCCATTTTGCAAGGCGATGATTAAGCTTATCTTGACTCTTCAATATATCAAGGATTCATGATCAGTCTTCACCACAAACTCCCTTGGCCACAAATAATGTTTCCATGTAGCTAAAGCCCTTACCAAAGTATATAGCTCTTTGTCATAAGTTGAGTAGTTCAATGTAGTTCCACTCAGCTTTTCACTAAAGTATGCAATTTGAGTCTTGCATCAAAACAACACCTATTCCTTTTCCAGAGGCATCACATTCAACCTCAAAAGACTTAGAAAAATCAGGTAACTGCAAAAGAGGAGCCGAACACAATTTTTCTTTCAACAAGTTAAAAGCATCATCTTGTTCTTTTCCCCAAGAAAAAACCTTATTTTCTTAATGACTTCAGTTAAAAGAGCAACGATGTTGCTAAAATCTCTAACAAGTCTCCTATAAAGACTAGCAAGCTCATGAAAATTCCTAACTTCAGTAACACTATTAGGTTTAGGCTATTCTTTAATTGCCTTGTTTTTCTCTTCATCAACTTCAACTCCCTTAAAACTAACTACAAAACCCAAGAACACCACACGATCCACACAAAAAGTACACTTCTTAAGATTAGCAAACAAGTGTTTATTTCTAAAAACTTCAAAAACTTGTTTTAAGTGTTCCACATGCTCATCTAGATTTTTAGAATAAATCAAGATGTCATCAAAATAAACCACCAAAAATTTTCCATGAAAATCCTTAAAAACATGATTCATCAATCTAATGAAAGTGCTGGGTGCGTTAGTCAAGCCAAAAGGCATAACTAACCACTCATAAAGCCCATATTTGGTCTTAAAAGCAGTTTTCCATTCATCTCCAGGATTCATTCGAATCTGACGGTAACCACTTTTTAGATCAATCTTAGAAAAGATTTTGGATCCATGCAATAGATCCAACATATCATCAAGACGAGGGATAGGATGGCGATACTTTACCGTTATCTTGTTGATTGCTCGACAATCCACGCACATCCTCCAAGTTCCATCCTTTTTGGGTACCAATAGGACGGGAACAGAGCAAGGGCTCATGCTCTCTCTCACAAAATCTTTCTCAAGTAACTCCTCAACTTGCCTTTGAAGCTCTTTTGTCTCTTCTGGATTACTTCTATAAGCAGGCCTATTTGGAATTTGTGCTCCAAGCAGAAAGTCAGTTTGGTGCTCAATGCCACGTAAAGGTTGTAGGCCTTTAGGGATATCCTCAGGGAATATATCATCAAAATCTTGCAAAAGATAAGAAACACTACTTGGCAAAGAAGAAGTTAGTAACTCAGAATTAATCAAAACATCTTTGTAAGTAAGTAGTATAATGGGCAGCCCCTCTTTTCTTGCATTTAAACACTCTTTGGCTTTTATGTACAAACTCTCCTTTATCTTTTCCTTTGCCTCTTTCCGCTCACAAAAACTTTCCTTTTTATCACTCAAACCCTCTTTTACCAATTTGCTCAAGTTGCTGCCCTCTCTATCTCTCTCTTGGTCATCTCTCTTTTTTTTAGTTGTTGGCCTTCTTTCTTTTCTTTTCCCTCAAGCTCATTTTTTTTCTCCCCTTTGTTTTCCCATTGCTTCCCTCAATCTTTTTTTATTCTCAAATACTTGAGAAGGACTTAAAGGTGCAAGAGTATACTTCTTGCCATTAAGCTCAAAAGAATATCTATTCTTTCTTCCATCATGAAAAATATTCCTTCATATTGCCACGGACAACCTAACAAGATGTTACATGCATACGTATATTTATATGACTTCCCAAAATAACAAAAAGTGATACATATTTTGGCAAGTGGGAAAGACATATTTTTCATGGAGAAGCTTTAATCTCCCAGGATTTGGATATGATTAAAGCTTGCTTGCTAACGGATTTTTCCCTACTTTGATCCGTTGTTACATGTTTTCGCAAAAGATGTGTATTAGAGGAATTTTCAAGAAAATCAATTCAGGTATGTTAAGGCTATCCCTTCTTTTTTTTTTGGCATGATCCACACGATACAAACGAAACGAGCAAATGCACAATTTCCATAAATGACTCTATTCATGGAAATGCTAGAGATGCTTATGTTCTTGATTCCCCACGTGTCCTATTATTCTATCATCTGTTCATGGGTCTCAGAAAATACGTAAGTTGATAAAGTTTACTTCATAATATTAAACAAAGGCATAATGGTCTTATGATACTCCGAAAGATTTTTTTGACGTACTTCTCATGCATTGCATTCATTTATACATGTACGACACATGACCAGATGGTGTTATATACGCGTATATATGTATGTATATGGGATATGAAAAAAGGTTACCGCGTTATATACGCACCACCACCTGATCAACTGGTATACATTGATATTTTTCCCACAATGGCCGAGATGATATGATGGGATGCCCTCAGAGGTTTGATGATGTTATGAGCATATGCATGACATGACATTCATACGCATATGCAGGACACTATAAGTATTTTATGAGTTACAGAGTTATCCAGACTTATAGGTTGAGTCATGTACTCCATGTTTCTTCCATATATTTTATATACTTATTTATGTGCCTTACATACTTAGCACATTATTCGTACTGATGTCCTTTGTTAGGGATGCTGCATTCATGCCTACAAGTATAAAAAATTAGTTTTACGAGCCCTCATAGTAGATGAGGTTAGCATTCAGCGAAGGATCGGTAATATTCTAACTCATTTGATGTCAAATACTATTAGAGGCTTTGTAAACAGAGGTTCATTTTGTACAGTATGTTAGAGGCCTTGACGGCCCATATGTATTCATGTTTTAAGAAAGATGCTTCATTGATACAGTGCTTCCTCACTTATAGTTATACATTACGAGTTGTGGTCATGTTGGCCCAGTAACCAATGATAGTATGATAAGAAAGATATGTTACGTTGGTACTCGATTGAGTAAGGTATTGGGTGATCGTCGTCGCCCTTCGGTTTGGTTTGTGACACCCTTACTCCCATTGATTTATTACCATTACCACTAATGATATTGCTAATCTTGATGGTAGGACAAAGGCTGAAATGATTAAAAAAAATCATGAGCAAAACAAGGCTTGCAATTGAGAAGAAAAATGAGAAAACTGCCTTGAGAAAGAATAAGGGCCGAAAACAAGTTATTTTTCAATCTGGAGATTTAGTTTGGGTTCACTTTAGAAAGGAGAGATTTCCTTCCAAAAGGAAGTCAAAGTTGCATCCTAGAGGAGATGGCCTATTTCAAGTCCTTGAAAGGATTGGAGACAATGCTTACAAGTTGGACCTTCCTGGTGAGTTTCAAGTAAGTGCTACATTCAATGTTGCTTACTTGTCTTTGTTTGATGTAGGATCGAATTCGAGGATGAATTCTTTTCAAGAAGAAGGGAATGATAGTATCAAGGACAAGGATAGAGTTTTGGAAGCTCCAAGAATGCCATTTACAAGATCTCTAGCTAAAGAATTGCAGACTAAGGTTTCTGGGCTTCAATGGCAAAAAAGAAGCTTTTAATTGTAGAGTAAGAGCTCAAGCCCAAAGGCGATGAATTGTCCAAGTTTTATAATTATTTGGTGGCCCAAATTGAAGTCCAAGAGGAGTAATAATGGGTCCCAACATCAGCCCTTGAAGTCCACCAAAAGGGCACCCAGAAAAGCTTAAAAGAGGTCCACAAGGAGGTGTTTCAAAAGGATCCCAATTGGAGTCCAAAACAATGGCCCAAACTAGTGTAGTTTTAAGGCCCAAATCTGCCTCAAAGGGATTTGGCTACCCACCCTTTTATTTTATTAGTTTTTATTAGGTTTTTTAGTATTTAGCTTAGCCTCCACGTTAGGGTTTGCCTTGGTAGCCACCCTACCTAGTTTTAAGGACTTTTTACTCCTATAACTATTTTTTTTCATTCATTGTGGTACTTGATTATTGATTAATAATATTATACTTTGAGAGTTCTTTTGAACCTTTGTTACTTATGCTTTGAGATTTATATTTCAACCTTTACTAATAGTTCAAGGTTGTAAGATAACTTCTTTATTGTGATATCATTGATTCCTTTGTGGTATTCTTAGAAGGCGATTAATACTAGTTATTAATTGTTGTCT
The DNA here is from genome assembly GCA_005239505.1 of Nicotiana paniculata. Classification (NCBI taxonomy): domain Eukaryota; kingdom Viridiplantae; phylum Streptophyta; class Magnoliopsida; order Solanales; family Solanaceae; genus Nicotiana; species Nicotiana paniculata. The sequence continues at coordinate 17,417 of ML362520.1, forward strand.
CAAGTTACTCGTAAAGCGGTCAAGATCCAAATCTATTGTTTTTGATTTGTTATTAAGTAAAGGCGTTTGATTTCTTCAATAAATCAAAACGTTATTGCTTGAATCTTGTCAAGGCTATAGAACTTGCGTTCTTGGAATTCTTTTCCTGAATATTCCCATAGCCTTTATTTTCTGCACTTTAATTTTAGTCGTTCAATTTATTATTGTTATTGCTTCCGCATTTGCTTCTCCAATTCTTACTCTAGTTTGGATTCTCGACCTTTGTGTTATCACTTTGCACTGGACTCATGCTAGTGCTGACTATGTCCTGGGATGAGTTCTGAGATGTAGAAAGCTCAGCTCGGGGCTTAGACTTCCCCTACGGTTGAGATTGCTCCTCATTGTTCTCTTTAAACTGAGCCAATGAGTTGCCTTCAGAGGCTTCCCTAGACGGGACACAAGAATTAGACTTTGACAAACTTCGCCCTCTACCCTACGGTTGTTTGCTTTTTGGAAATCATCTGTTGTACACTTGGTGGCAAGGTGCCTCTACCTCTGCCTCTGCCTTGCCTACCCCGGCCTTTGGAAGTTTCGTACTTTTCTATTCATCGTACCATTGTCTGTTGAACAACAAAGAGAGTTGTAGTGGTCAGAAAAGTGATTTAAATGTGGTACATGATAGTTATAAGTCATGTTAGTAGTTGGGGGAAGCATAAGAGAAGTAGTGAATTCCATATTATACAAGCAGAAGAAAGGCAGGGTGTGCAGTCTGCAGAATTCAAAGTTTGGTCCGCAGAATTCAAAGTACGGCCGCACTTTACGACTGGTAACTCAACTCTTAGAGAGAGTCTCTGATTGACAATGCAGACTGGCTTTTGTAGATGCACAAAGTCATTGCAATCCGCAAATTAAAAGTGTGGCTTGAGGTACTCAGGTCTCAAAGAAGAAGTTCTCTAAAGGACAATGCGTACCTTGCTTGCAACCGCAAAAACACAACTGCGGTCTGCACAATTAGTTTGTGGTTCACAAAACTCAGGTAGTCAGCCAGGTGGTTCAATCAAGCAATTGCAAACAACAAAATTTCAATTGCGGTCAGCAAAATCAAGAAACAAAAGAGACAGACAATTTCGAAGCCTAGTAAAAAGTAAGCTAAACAATTTTGAATCTAATGGGGCAACAGACAAGAGGCATGATTATAATAATTAGCAATAATCCTAAATCCATTCTAAGCACGCTTTCATAGATAACCCATTCACAATTTAATCCACATAAGAAATAAAGGGGATGTAACAAAGATGACCTAAAATTAAGATAAAAATCAAAATTTAAAAGAAAATTAGACAAGATTGAAATGTGCTATACCAAAGTGTGCTAGTGCTATGAAGATTGGAATGTGAGTGCATGAAGGTGGGAAACCGCGCATGCAAGTGATTCCTCAGCAAAAACTCCTTTGGTTATGTCAAATTGTTAAAAGATTGACCTAATCACCTATTTATACTTATCGTTGGGTCTAGTCAAAGAGAGAGAGAGAGAGAGAGTACAACTGCAAAAACTCAATTGCAGTCCGCACTCGGTGAACGGGGTGGTGGAAAGCATGAAGTTGTGTGGTTCGCACATTTTCAAGTGTGGTTGCACTTGTGCCAACTTGTTTCAGGGACTTCTCTGAAGATGCCCTCATGCGGCTGCAAAATTTTTAGCGACAGCAAAAGTAGCTCTGCACTGTTGCTGCAAAAGTTCATAGACTCTTCATTTTGGTATTTGGGTTGCTTCTACATTTGCGGTCCTCAATCAAAATCTGCGGCCGCACTCCAAGTTTTTGCTACCCGTAGTCAATTATTTGCGTCTGCAAAAATAGAAGTGTGTACCACACTTCTTTGTAGTGCCTTATATTTTGCCATCTCACAACAACTAACACTGGTAGTACAACACATATCAAATCTTATCAAAATAATAAATAACATCTATACTAAAAATTGAAGAAATATAAAAAGGAAAAGAAATTGGGTTGCCTCCCAAGATGCGCTTATTTAACGACATGGCACGATGCAATGTCAAAGCACCATCAATTGAGGTAAAGGACTGCCCCCACATGGCTTTCACCAACTTTTTCCAAGTAATACTTCTCTTGATGACCATCGACTCAAAATATTTCATTATTCTTATTCTTCAAGTCCAATGCACCAAAAGGAGTTACACTAATAATTTCAAATGGACCACTCCACATTGATTTACGCTTCTTGAGAAATATACGCAACCTTGAGTTGAACAATAACACTAGATCACCTACCATGAACTCCTTGTTCCAAATATACTTGTCATGAGCGTATTTCATATTTTCTTTGTACAAGGATGCACTCTCATATGCATGGTACCAGAATTCATCCAACGCATTCAAATATGAAACCCATAAGTTAGCGACTACATCCCAATCAAGATTTAGCTTCTTCAATGCCCGCATTTCCTTGTGTTCTAATTCCATCGATAGATGATGAGCTTATCCAAACACCAACGATATAGGGACGTACGGATAGGTATTTTGTAAGTCGTTCTATATGGCCATAAAGCATCATCTTCTTAGACCAATCCGATCGATTTGCATTCATCGTCTTTGACAAGATAATCTTTATCTCTTGGTTGGAAACTTCTGCTTTGCCACTTGCTTGTGGATGATAGGGAGTTTTCACTTTGTGAGTGACACCATATTTTCAAAACAAAGTGTCAAAAGCCTTGTTGCAAAAGTGCAAGCTGCCATCACTTGCGATTGCCCTAAGTGTCAGTAATCTTGTGAACATGTTCTTCTTCAAGAAAGCAACGGCACTCCTAGCCTCATTGTTTAGGTAAAGAAACAACTTCAATCCGCTTAGACACATAATCCACTGCAACGGCACTCCTAGCCTCATTGTCTGAGGGCATCCCATCATATCATCACAGCTAGTGTGGGCAAATCATCAACATATACCAGCTGATCAGGTGGTGGTGCATATATAATGCCGTAACCTTTTTCCACACACACACACACACACACACATATATATATATATATATATATATATATATATATATATATATATATATATATATATAACGCCTCCTGGTCATGGGTCAATGTACATGTATATGTATATAATTTGTGAGGGAGTCAAAGACCCAAGAATGAGTTTCTTCTCATTAACCTCAAAAGAATATCTATTTTTTTCCATGCTATATAAAGCTCTTCTGTAGACATACGGCACTCCTAGCCTCATTGTTTAGGTAAAGCAACAACTTCAATCCGCTTAGACACATAATCCACTGCAACAAAAATGTAGGTGTTACAAAACAAACACATAAAAGGCCCACGAAGTCAATACCCCAAATGTCGA
>ML362521.1:0-91471 GCA_005239505.1 Nicotiana paniculata
ATATATATATATATATATATATATATATATATATATATATATATATATATATATATACGTGCAACCCGATTCATATATAACGTATATTGTTGCGGCATGCAACCCGATCTATATATAACATATATTGCTGATCCATATATAACGTATAGTGTTGTAGCGTGCAACCCGACCCATATGTAATATATAATATAAACATTGCTGCAGCGTGCAGCCCGATCCATAACTATCCTCACATGCTCAGCTCTTGGCCTCACTTAGTCATCCTCACAAGCCACTCGGGCAACCCATATCGACTCACAGGACTCAGCCCCAAATACCTCTCAGAGTCTCAAAATAGTGTGATAATAGTGAAAAATAACAACAAGTAGAAAACATGAGGTTCACAATTGTTCTATCAGAATAGTGTGAGAATAGTGTAAAATCACCTCTGAGGGTCTAAACAGGTCGGCACAAGGCCCCAAACGCTCGTCAATCGAATACGCGGCTTAATAGTCGCTACGGAACGGACCAAGTCATAATCCCTATCGGTTCACGACCACACGCTCGTCACCTAGCATGTGTGTCACCTTATTTACCAAAACAATATAAAATACCGAGGTTTCATACCCTTAGGTTTAGAGTTACAATCATTACTTACCTTAAAACAGCCCAAAAACTACACCGAGATGCTCTTGCCCCTTGAATTGGCTCCCAAATGCTCCGAGTCTATCACAAATCAGATCAATAACATCAAAATATGCTAGGGAGATGAACCCCAATCGAAAACTATCAAAATTAGGCACAATTCCCGAAATTGGCCAAACCCGAGCCCCGGGCCCACGTCTCGAAATTCGATAAAAATCACAAAACCAGAATCCCCATTCCCTCATGAGTCTAAGGTTGGGAAGTTTAAGGTTTGAAAGGTTGATAGGGTTGACCGAGGGTTGGCTTTGTTGAATTCGGGTTGGGATAACGGTTCCGAGAGTAGGAATAGGTCTGTTGTGGAATTTGGGATTTGCGTAAAAAAAATTAGGTCATACCGAGTTGATTTGATATCATTCAACATGAGTTTTGGAAGTTAAAATTTAATTAGTTCATTAGGTTTGAATTGAGGTGTGATTCATAATTTCGATGTTATTTTGTGTGATTTGAAGCCTTTCGTGTTATGTTTTGAGATTGGTTGAGATTTTGCGGCTTAGCTCATTCTACACTATTTTTGAGATAGACTCCATAGAGGCGACTTTTGGAGAGCAATCTTTTAACAAATTCATAGGTTGGTAACCTTAACTTATATCATTAAATCTCCATTATTTTTTCCAGGAATTTTCACAATCAAATCTAAGATTTCATAGAGTAGAAAGTAGGGTTTTGGGTAGAAATTAGGGATTTTATAAAATTGAGATTAAGACCCCAAATTGAGGCCAGAGCTGGAAACCAATCACATATTTGGACTGGAACGTGAATGGGTGACCGACATTTGATCTTAATTTTGAATTTCGACCACATGGGACGGGGATATTTAACGACCCAGCTAGTCATTGAGTATTTTAGCCTCATTTCCTCCATTTGATTCTTTTATTATGTTTATTTGTGATTTCGTTACTTCGGGTCCTTCCGGTGAGTTTTGAGGTGGTCAGAGACAACAATACCCGAGTTATCTAGCCCAACCATCGGCTAGCGCACACCCTCAGTTTGCGCGTAAGAGATTTGATCATTCCACATATTCAGGGCTTGGTCAAAATTCCAGGGCCTCAAGTTCTCATTATAGGACTGAGTCAAGACATACAAGGCCTCCCTTGACACGATGTGTTCAGTGTGGTAAGCAGCATGTCGGGTAGTGATGTATGGGGTTTGGTGTTTGTTATACTTGTTGTTATTCAGGCCACGTTATGAAGGATTGTCCAACAAGAGGTGATATAAGCATAGTTAGCCAGCGGGATCAATAGCTGGTTTGTCATCATCAGTTCGCCCTCTGGGCAAGGTTCACAAGCACCAATTGATCGTGGTAGAGGCAGAGATGGAACATCTAGCTCGAGTGGTCCTCAAAACCGCATTTATGTATTAGCATGTCGATAAGATCCAGAGTAGTCACCTGATGTTGTTACAGGTATATTATCAGTCTCCTCATATGATGTATATGCATTGATTGACCCATGTTCCACCTTATCATATGTCACTCCGTTGGTTGCTAGTATGTTTGGAATAAAACCTAAGTTGGTTAAACCTTTTCAAGTGTCCACACCTGTTGGGGATCCAGTGATAGCTAGGCGGGTATATAGAGATTGTATAGTAGTAGTTCATAGTCGATCTACAATAGCAGACCTAATCGAGTTAGATATGGTAGAATTTGATGTTATAATGGGTATGGATTGGTTGACTTCTTGTTATGCCATCCTTGATTGTAAATCAAAGATGGTCCGACACCAATTCCCAGAGGAGCCTGTTTTGGAATGGAAAGGTAATACGGAGAGGTAGGTTTATTTCCTATCTCAAGGCAAGAAAGATGATCAAGAAGGGCTATACTTATCACTTAGTTCGGGTACAGGATGTGAAAGTAGATTCACCAACCATTCAATCTATCCCTATGGTTAATGAGTTTCCCGATGTTTTTCTTGATGAGCTTCCGGATCTTCCGCCAGAGCGAGAAATTGAGTTTTCTATTGACTTATTACCAGATACTCAACCAATATCTATTCCTCCCTATAGAATAGAACCAGCAGAGCTGAGAGAGTTGAAGGAACAACTAAGGGAATTTCTTGAAAAAGACTTTATTAGAACTAGTACATCACCTTGGGGAGCACCTGTGTTATTTGTGAGGAAGAAAGATGGTTCCATGCGGATGTATATTGATTATAGACAGTTGAATAAGGTGATGATCTAGAATAAGTACCCGCTTGTTAGTTAATCCATGTAGGCTCGAGAATGAGATTATTTTTGAGGTTATAAGTATTTATGCTATTTATAACATGTAGTAAGTAAGTACCGAAAAAGGTTAGAGGTAAACAAATCAAAGAAGATGAGTTTTGTTGAAGGTTGTCAATTTGGGATAAAATGCGGTCCAAGATATAATACCCTGTATTTATGGACTAGTGTCATACAACGTACCACATAACCATGATAGTAAGGTATATAAAGTGTGTTAAAAAAATTAATATTTGAAGTAATTTAAGATAATTCTTAATTATGTAGATAATTGGTTAATTATTAATTTTTTAATGGGAGATTAGCATGTAATTGGAAATTGGTGGATAAAATTGGTGGAAACATTACCCCAACGTGGAAGCAAGGGGTTTAAATTGCCAAGACTAAACAATGAATCTTGGCTTGAGCGGCTAGGTGTCACATTTAGGGGAAATTGGTAAAGTGATCTTTATCAAGTGGGGCCCACAACCACAATGATAAATGGATTATCTAATTCACTAAATAAAGATGCTTATACTATAAAGTTACAGATGTAGCTTCAAAAGTTCTTATGAACCCACAATTATAAGAAATTTTCCCTACATCATTAAGTGTGATGTTATGGTTGCTAGGTAACGGATGAATTCTCAAAATGAATTCATATGAAACTTCATAGTACGATAGCAGCGTGAGATTGTGATTGTAAGGGACTAAGGTGCAATCTTTCTCAAGAATATCATACAGATTTTTCCCTAATTCGATATCCCTGTTACATGTTTAGTCGCGATTGACGTGTGTTAAAGGGATTGTCAAGAGAATTGGCTCAGGTATGTTAAGGCTATACCTTCATTCCTTTTGGCATGATCCATATGATACAAATGAAACGAGCAAATGCGAATCTTTCATAAATGACTCTATTCATAGAAGTGTTTGAGGTGCATATGTTCTTGCTGCCCCATGTGTCTTATTATTATATCTTATGTTTATGGGTCTCAGAAAAATACGTAGCTGATAAATTTTATCCGAAAGGCATATTGATCTTATGATATTCGGAGAAATATTATAAACTTACTTCTTATGCATTTCATTCATTTATGCATGTATATTGACCCATGACTAGATGGCGTTATATACGCGTATATTATATGTATATGGGATATGGGAAAAGGTTACGACATTATATAGGTACCACCACTTGATCTGTTAGTATATGTTGATAATTTCGCCCACAGAGACCGATATGATATGACGGGATACCCTCAAAGGCTTGATGATATTATGTATACATATACCTATGCACGATACGACATTTATATGCACATGCATGACTTATAAATATTTTAGGGTTCGCAAAGTTATTTAGACTTACAGGATGACTCTTTTACTCCATGTTTCTTTTATTTCTTCTATGTACTGATTTTCATGCCTTACAGATTCGATACATTTTTCGTACTGACGCCCCTATTTATAGGGGCCTGCGTTTCATGCCTGCAGGTGCAGGTAGACAGGCTGACGGTCCCCCTTCTTAGGATTCTTGATCAATGAGAGTTGATGTGGTCCACTTGATCAGGAGATGTTATTAGTTTTGGTACACTATTTTTGTATGTAGATATGGTACGACGGGGCCCAACCCCATCCTTTATACTATTGTACGCTCTTTTAGAGGTCTGTAGACAGTCATGTATAGTTGGATAGTATGTGACCTTGTCGGCTTCTAGTTTTGGATATATAGTTGTCTATAATAGCTTTGTCGGCTCGCCCTACCATATTCCACATGTATATGTATATATGTCTTTTGGACATGTTTTCCTTACGTGTTTTATTCATGTAATTCAACCATTTAATGACAGATGTTATTGATGACTTACCCTTAATTCATGTTTATATTTTAGACGCATGCCTAGGGGTGTTTGACAGGTAGGAATCGTGCACTCGTCATGGCCCATCAGTTTGGGTCGTGACAGATATATTCATTACACAAATTATTTGTCTAGTGAGAAATAAACGACTTGAACCTCATCAATATTCCATCGAGGTTAGTCTTGAGAGTACCTATTGTGGTTTACTCATACTAAGTTTCTCTACATTTTGTGCAGATCCAAGTACTTCGGACTGGACTGATCGATAGTGAGGAATTTCATAGAGATATTCTCGCGCATTCATTTAGGGCTCGTGACTATGTACTACCTAGATCTGGGGACTTATGTTGAGTATTGTCGCTATGGAAGATATTACTTGTTGACATTCAATTTTGTCCCTCCTTTCTTTCGAACTATTTATTTAAGCTTCTAATACCACTAATAATGTAAGAATAATTATTTTACCATGTTTAGCACAAACTAGACCTAATTATTATTATTACTATTTACTTACATTTTTTGCAATAACTTTTAAATATTACGAGATTATATTTAATAAATCTTGCGGCATTTTACAATTTTTTTTTTAAACGTTAGTAATTATTATTAGGTATAATAAATAAGTTAGTTACTTGCTTATTTTTAACATTAATATTATATTGATGTTGATTATTAGAAGCCCAAAGAATTTGAAAAGAAGAAGGGAAATTCGATCTAGTTAATAGCCCAATATTTTTCTCTAGTAGCCCAAACACCCCACCGAGTTCCATGCCAGCCAAAATCGGCCCAAATTCGCCCAACCAGCAACCTAACTTTAGCCCAACTATAGAATACTCTAGAACCCCATCAAACTACGTTATTTTGATAAATAGTCCAAACTTAATCTCGGTCGTATAAACTCCTAATCCAATGGCTGAAATTCCTAAAACAATTAAGGTTTTAATTTTGCCATTCTCTCTCCTAAACACACAAAATAGAAGCTTCTTCTCCTCCCTTTCCTCTTCTTCACAAAATTCCATCCTTGCTAGAACTTGCATTTACTATTTTTAACAAGAAGCTCTGCACCTTAATTAATTTTCTGCAACAGCAACATTCAAATTTCAAACTTTCAATAGCTTTCACTCAATTTTGAAATCCCGCCCAAACTAAGAACCCTAGAAATCAGCCTATAAATACTCGTTTCGGACAAGGTTTTAGGCGCCATGGAACCTCCCCTAAAATCTTGAGTTTCAGCCGCCTCATTTAACTAAAGTTGAGGGATTTTTTGGCTGCCTCTTTTTCTAAGATCTGGTCCACTATTTTCTCTCCCTCTAAAGATAATTTGTTCAAGTTTCTTCTTCATCTGTGTTTAGTTTCGAGCCATAGCGGATAAGTACTCCTCATTCCTTGCTCGTAGAAGTTAATGTAGCGGGTTCGAGGTTGGAGTTCGATAGTGCACCTAAGACCCCGCCTCAGTTCGATGCCCTGCAACATGTCTGTATATTCTTCTCTTTGCTCTCGTTTTCCTCTTTTTGTTAGAGCATGTTCATACTTGATGTGTGCTTGTTTTAAGTGCTGTTAGTTTCTATTAAGCTTTCACGTTTCGAGACCACAAACGTAGGTGTTCAACCTTATGTCTGTTTAATATAATGGAATGATTATATACTTAAACAGTTATTAAAAATAATGTTTTATTAATAAGATTATATTCTTGCGCGTATTCTTTGAAACATACTTGACTGATATTTAATAAAATGCTTACATGAAATTACCCTATTTTTCTTTGTGTACTTCTCTGTTAGATGTCTTAATTTAGGTAAGAGTTTTTTTTTTTTTTTTAAATTAGGTACCTAAGAAAAGATTCATTACTAATTGTGATTTAGAACCCTTTCACTTAGACATTATGCTTAAGATTTCTAACATTTCGTTTAAAATAGATTTAGCTAAATGAACACCATAGACAACATGTCCATAGGAACTTATTTTGATTCACTGTCCAAAAAAAAAAGAGGCAAAAATGAAATTCTTTTCTTCATCGCTGCCGTAAGTGTTGGTGAATGAATATAGGTGATTTGTTCATTACATCAAGAAGATAACACTTGAACAATAATTTGCTGCTTATGCATTGAAAAAACCATACCTCTATTAGAGTTGGAATACATTTACCATTTTTATTTTTTTCAAGAGATTCAGGGACCATGAGTTTGGATTCTCTTTTATTAAAGGTTTGGATATCATGCCTATAAGGATTAAGTGGCTTTTCCTAAAACTGATTTAGTAGAATACATTTAGGATTTCTCTGGTTATATTTTGTGTGAGCCATGTTAGATTTCGCTAAGATGAACCTTTTAAATGCTTTTTTGTAACTCCGATCGAGTTCAAAATGAAGTAGTAACTTTCCTTGATTTGTCTCTTTGTCATAAATAGATTTAGATGATTGTTGTGACAATATGATACACAATGATTTAGGATTTCCCTTGTAAGTGTTAAAATTTTGTTAAGTGCTGAATATAAAGATTAAAATATTTATTGCAACAAGTATTGACTGTTCGGTCTCACATTTTATTATCATGAAAGGATGCCTTTGACATTTTGAAGTCAACCTGTATCTCTTGATTTGTAAAGTTAGAATGAATTGAAAGGGCGCATCTTGAGTATTAAGCTCTACTTGAAAAATATGTCCACAACTTAGGATTATAAAATCGGTAGCATAGTTTAGCTCTTTGAATTATTATTTGTTTTCATCACAAGCTAATCGTTTGATTGACATTCTGGTTCTTGTCTAAATTATTGTGTGTTAGTTTGCGAATTCTCTATTCTAATTCTTGTTTACTTTTTCTATTGTTTTGCATATGCACTTGGACTAAACAATGAGTCTTAATACAAGACTTTCCTCTTACCTGAGCATGGAGTCAATATACAACATATCATCCTTAGAATGCACCAAACAACAAGAAAATAAGCGAAGCGCTTGGGGAGCATATGGCGTCTTTCTTATTTCTTTTCTTCTTTTGCCGTTCATTTTTTGTTTAGTTTTTATGATCATTGATTTATTTGTGTATTTTGGTTCAAGGTTGAGATTTTATAACATTTGGGAGTCGACAGTTAAGTTAAACTAATTTTGGAGCTCACTAGTTTAAACTTTGTGTCCAATTTCTTAGTTCATTAAACATGGTTATTTTGCTTAAAACTTTTTTTTTTTTGGAGTAATCTTTGGCTGTCTAAAATGTGCCCTTTTTCCTGTAAGTTTAAAACTGAAGGTCCACATTTTTAAAAGAGAAGAACGTGACTTTTATCATTCTTAATAAGCAATAAACCTTTTATAAGAAGTAATTGTGTGCTTGTCTTTCATAGATTTCTATTAAAGAAAATTTAATCTTGTCGTTTGAGTGCAAGTCTCGCTTAAAAAACTGGATTTGGAATTATCCCTTTGAAATAATAGAAAATCAGTGTTTTTCTTCATATTGAGCATGTTCCACTTCTTTCAAGTATGTGAAGACTAAAGCTATTTTAGACACTGGCTTTAAAAGAAGTTTTGCAAGTTCGAGTTCTTAAATCTCCTTTCTCGTCTCCTCCGATTCCGATATCTCATTATTGCTTTAAGCAATATATATATATATATATATATATATATATATATACTGCGTACTTAGGAACCTAAGTTTCTCACTTGATAATGTTTTCTAACTCTGAATACACTACAATAAAAAGTTATTTTCTTAAGGTACTTATAGAAATATCTATTAATCATGAGATGTTAGATTAATTAACCTAAGTTTGGCTGGTTAACCATTTTTAATGGATCTTAAAAGATGCCCAACACATTTTTAATGAATCTTAAGCATTATTTTGTAAAAAGGTCTCCTAATTCACCTTAAAAATAATTAGGTGACGACTCTTTAACTTTAATCAATGTGGAATTGCCTATATGTTGTACCTTACTTTAACCAGTTTAAAATAGGGTACAACAGCATGGTGACTCTACTGGAAATACTAGGTTCTAAACCATAACAAGTTTAGGTTAATAATAAATTTGATTTGTTTGTTTGTATTTGTTTATGATGCTTATCTGAATTTCCTTATGTCGTAATTTTTTTTATATGACTTGTTTATCTATATTTATTGCTTTATATAAATTGTCATTTCATTTCACTTCCTCCACTCCTGGAAAATTCACAGAAAACACACACCTAGCGGTTACGTGGTTTGCGGCTGTGCACGTATCAAAAAATACTTTTTAGGAAAAGTTTGTGTGTAAGTCGATCAGTGGTGCAGCCAACAGTCACGAGCTTTCCACTCTCAAGTTGTCCGCTTGGGAGAAGACCAGTCTAAAAAAAACCACTCTTAGTCAACCTAAGATAGAGCTAAACCAAAACCCTTTTAAGAGCATGCATTGTAACGACCTGACCGGTCGTTTTGAGATCTAACGTGACGTTCAGTAATTTGAGGGCATGAGAAGCTTCATTTCAGGTATTATGACTAGTAGGTGCGGTTGGAATTGAATTTCGGGAAGTTCGGAGTCGAATTGGAAGGAAAATTCTCATTTCGGAAGCCTTAAGTTGGAAGAATTGACTAAGATTGAATTTTGGAGTAAACAACCTCAGAATCAGGATTTGAAGGTTCCAGCAGGTTCGTATGATGATTTCGGACTTGGACTTATGTTCAGAACGAGTTTTGGACGACCCAGGAGCATTTCGGCGCATATTGTCGAAGTCAGCATTTTAGAAGAAATTTTATAAGTCTGGTTTGAAGTGCATTCCAGTGATATTGATGTCCGTTTGGGATTCCGAGTCTGGGAATAACTCCGTATGGTGATTTTGGTGTTGAGAGCGCGATCAGAAGTGAATCGGAGGTCCGTAGGTTATTTTGAAGTCATTTGGCTAAAGATAGAAATTTGAAGGTTTTTGAGAAATCCGACCGGAAGTGGAATTTTTGATATCGGGACCGGAATCCGATTCCGAAAGTTGGATCAAGTCCGTAATGTTGAATGTGACTTGTGTGCAAAATTTGGGGTCGACATTATTTGATAGGTTTCGGCACCGAATTTAGAAGTTGGAAATTTCAAATTCATAAAGATTGAATTGTGCTGCAACCCATTGTTTCGATGTTATTTGGTGTGATTTGAGGCCTCGAGCAGGTCCGCATTATGGTTTGGAGCAGGTTGGTGTAATTGGACGGGCTCCCGGGGGCCTTAGGTGGATTCCAGGTGGCTAACAGATCAAATTCGGAGTTGAGAGAAAGCTGAGGCTGCTGTCATCTGGTGTGACCGCACCTATGAGGTTTTGCCGCAGGTGCGACTATGGTGTCGCAGAAGCGGAAAAGGGGTGGCTTGGCTGGGGGCCGCAAGTGCGAGGTTATTCCGTACCTGCGGAGGCGCAGATGCGGACGAGAGAGCGCGGGTGCGGAGCCGGCTGGGGAAGGAGGAAGCTGCAAGTGCGAGAGTTTGGGCGCACCTGCGGGCGTAGTCACTGCAGGTGCGGAAGAACTGGAGGCAGTGCAATATTTTAAAAACGGGAAATTTGTCCATTCCTCTCCTATTTTCGTTTGGTGTGGGTTATTGTGGATAGCTTCAAGGGGAGATTTTCTTCAAGCATCACAAGGTAAGTTGTTCCAATTCATTTCAAGTTAAATACGTGGTTTAGGTACGGATTTAAGTGTAGGAATTTGTGGAAAATTATAGGATTTGGAAGAAAACCTAGAATTTGTATTTTTGGATTTTCCCCACGAATTTGAGCATGAAAATTTGAGTAAATTATATATTTGAGTTAGTAAGGCTACGGGTAGAGTTTATCTTCGAGAAATTTCGAAATCTGGGCACGTGGGCCCGAGGGCAATTTGGTCAACTTTTCGAGCGGAGATGGAAATTATATAAATTGAATTGTTATAAGTATTAGAGTATATTTTCATTGGTTTGCCTGTTATTTGGATAGTTTTGGGGCTTTATGCATCAATTTGAGTCGTCGGAAGGGCTTGGAGGCCAGTTATGAATCTTTGGAGCGAGGTAAGTCTCCTTTCTAACCTTGTGAGGGGGAATTGTCCCCATAGGTGAACTAATCGAATATGTGCTACTATTTTTGTGAGCTACGTACGCACGAGGTGACAGGAGTCCGTGAGTAGCTACTATCATGCTTGTGTCTGGGTAGTCTAGGACCCACTAGCATGCTGTACTTGTTGTACTTGTAATTTTGCTAATTAAATTAGACTATTGATATTATCGAATTAGTAACGAATACCTAAGAAGGTTGAAGTTTATTTTCCTTAATCATCTACAAAGAGAATTAATTTTTCCTGGGATAATTATTTTCCTGATAACTCATGTTTTATTTGCCGTACTTGTAACCTTACTGATAAATTTGATATATTTAAACCTTATCGAACTTGACAAATGAATTTCTAGAAAGGAGTTAAATACCATCTTCGTGTCCATTAAAAGAGAATTTTATCACTTACTTGAGTAACTGTTTTCCTGATAAAATGTGAATTTATTGTGTGAATATCTGTATTTATGAGTACCTAAGTCGCATTTATGATTCGCGAGCAGGGTAACTCTATTATTTATATATGACCGCGTCGCTCGCGAGCGGGGTAATAGATGCATCTATGGTTCGAGCCGTTCGACCCTTCGGCAGTGCACATTTTATTATTGTTGGTTCGCGCCGTTCGACCCTCGGCATTGCTTGCGCATGATATTTACTGCGTATTTGCTGTGATTTTTACCTGATTACCTGCCTGGAAATTATAAATCTTCAACTAAAATGACGAAGATTTAAAAATTTAAACGTGAAAGAAGTTGCTATTTCCTGTCACTACTTATTAAATTGCCTATGATATCCATGCTTAGTGCTACCCTTGTTTTTATTAAATTGACCTCTAGCAAGTGTCAAATTCGACCTCTCATCACTACCTCTTCGAGGTTAGGCGGGATACTTACTGAGTACACGTTGTTTTCCTACTCATGCTACACCTGTTGTGCATTTTTATTGGACATGTACATTGATAGATAGTGGCCCTGCTTGATGCAGTGATGCGGCTAACTTGGAGACTTAAAAGAGCTGCACCATCCGGAGACGACTCGCAGCCAACATAGTCTCCCTCAGATGTATTGTATTTTATTTTAAATTCCTTGTCCAGTTTGTACTCCGGACAAGTATTGTAGTAAATGTATAATTCTTAGAAATTTTCTCATGCACTTGTGACACCGGGTTCTGGGAAGATTGGGATGTATTGGTAAATAAATTTTCAAATATCGATAGTTACTCACAAAATGTTATTTGATTATTATAAAACGAAACGAAAAGTAACGATTTCGAAACACTAAAATAGAAATTTAATTTAACTATTTTGTGCTGGCTTGCCCGACAGCGGTGTCTGGCGCCATCACGACTTTAATGGATTTTGGGTCGTGAAAACGTGGTATCAGAGCACTAGGTTGCCTTAGGTCTCACGAGTCATGATCAAGTCTAGTAGAGTCTTGCGGATCGGTACGGAGACGTATGTACTTATCTTCGAGAGGCTACATGGATGTTATGAGTACTTCCCTTCTTGATTCCTCATCAGGCAGTTTGATTCCCTTTAAGGCTTATGCCTACATTTCTTCCTATACCATCTTACGCATTGCGATGCGCTTGCTATAAATCAGGAATTTGAGGAATGGTAATGGTACTACAGATATGGTGCTTGATGTTTTCCATGTGTAGTTGGTTGAGGCTATTGTCGTTGCCCTGCAGAAGCATATTATGTTATTTCAGCTCAATAATTGTATTTCGGAGAGCTTTGAGGCTATGATCAGGTGGTTATGATGTTTATGATTGATTACCGTGCGGTGTTGATGTGATGGTGGGATGCTTGCCAACAGGTCGGGGCAGTGAATGACTGGAGAGGAGGTCTTCCCAGAGCGTGATTTCGAGGTTTCGGTAGTTGATTTCCGGCGGAGGAAATGCAATTGAACTATAAATGTTCAAGTTTGGGTTGATAAAGTAATAAGACTTGGTGTTTTCAAGTAAGGTGGAACTTTCATCTGTAATGTGGTATCGCTGTCTTTGATTGGATAGAATATGTTAAGTTTGCCGGTGTTATAGTTTCTTCGATTGCATTGGGTCAGAGTGTTGTGAAGTAATATTGAAGAAGCGGTTGTCAGAGATCGTGGTGCGCGGTGGTTCAGGACTGAATAGGTACTTCTAATGGCGACTCAAGAAAGACGATCTTCGGAAAGGTTTGAAGTTGTGGTGATCTGCTGGTTTAAGTGCTACAAATATAGTTATTGGCCTAAGGCAATGGCTGGGTAGCAAGGGATGAGGAAGGACACGTGGGAAGTGTCTGGTGATGCTTAAATTTATAAAGGACCAGGTGTAAGAAAAAGAAGTTAAGTAGTTGCTTAAAGGAATGAGTTTAACCAAAGTAGGAGAGTGGCAGCATAGCATATGTGTTCTGTGGAAAGATAGCCGCCCATCTTGAAAAGAAACTTGGAGTGACTTGAGAATTTTAGTGGATGGTGACTGGGTCCACGGGCTTAAATTAAAATGTTGGTTATTACGGGGGAAGATTGGATGCAACAGAGAAGGGGGTTGCTTGACTTGAAGAAGGATGAAGTATAGCGGTGAATTGGAAGATGTTGGCGCACTTAGTGTAGATGTCCATGAGGAGTAAACGGACTGGTGTAGTTGGTGAATGAGAACATGCTTAGGATGGAGTATCGAGGTCATAGTAATTGTTCCCCGTGCAACAATGTGGGAGCATGTCAGCATGTAATTTCCACAGGTGGGTTATCTCCTGTGAGCAGGTTAGCGGTCGTGTGGTTGGCAAGTTTTTGCAAGGAATTCTTGTGGCTATTCGGTGGGAGGCCGAATATGTGAGTGATGATAGAGAATTAGAGTACTCATGAAATGCTAACAGGAGAATTTAGAAGAATTTGACAGGTTGGGTGAGCAAGATCATGTCAGCAATGAAGAAAGAATTTCGGTGGGGTCCAGAGTGGTGCAAGGAGTAACTTCAGGCTAAGTGGGAGAGTCCCACCGCCTGCAATTGGGATTGCAGGATTTTCTTCTCATGGGGTTGCGGATTATCGACGTATTTTCAAGTTATTACAGCTAAGGGGAAAGGAGTAAAATGGTAATTGTGCACGGGATTTGATGAATGTGTGCAAAAGTTGGCCCTATTGGACTAGGATTAAGCTTTGGAAGATTCAGAATTTATGCTTAATGTATAGGCGAGTTATAAGGGTAGTGACTCAATCACGTGCTTCATTGAAAGGGTGTTTGTGTGCTAGAAGAGCCTTGGAGTTGATTGTATTCGGGCCAAGTCAGAGTGGGTGCCTCTCAATAGTGGTCCTAATGAATTCGAAAGTTAAGAATGTGGTGCTTAAGGGTTTCATGTCCGCAGTATGGCTAAGGATTAGGCCTTGCAACAGATTGTGATAGGAGGCACGACATGTTCCATGATGTTTTCGGCTTGCAATATAGTATTGGAGGAATGATATAAATAGACTCCGGACTTTTAGGAAGATTTCCAGGATGGGTATATCAGTCGAAGATGTGAATGCGCGAGCAAGGAAGGCATGAGACGGTTCATGGGTTTGGAGACAATGTGGTATTGTGATATAAGGTCGCTCAAGAGGAGGGCGGATTCGAGTTCACAATGTTTGGATGCGGCTATTGTTATTTCCAAGTCAAAGGATAAATTAGAAGAAAATAAATTGGTTAGCCATGGTTGAAATGGCACATGTACGGCAGTGATCAGTTCCTTCAGTGTGATTAAGTTATGCATGTGGTGTGTGCCGGTGTGTGAGAGGCTTGTCGGCCGCCGTAATATATTTTATTTGGAAGCATTCAAGTATTATGGCTTATCAGGTGTAGGCGGATCCCTGAAGGATTATGGTGGTATAGACTATTACTTTAGGATTTGCATGTTTTGTGATTATGAGAATTCACTCGTGTGTTGTTATGGTTATCTTGAATTGAGGTAAGTAAAAGGGTTATATATGATGAAGTGGTCACCCTATTAGTAGTTCAGGAGTTATGATGGAATTCTTGCGCTATTTCGTATTGGCATGTCAGGTGCAGTAAGCAGTATGGAACTGGAAGTAAGGATTGAGGTTGCGGTTCGGTGTTAACAAGGATGTCATGAGCTCGGATGAGTAAGAAAAAAAAGAGATTTGAATGTTTAGAGTAAGCTGGTGCTGTCTTCAGTGTCACCTGAGATCGATGTTTGGTGAGAGAGGCTTTGCATCCTGGTTATGGTTCTTGATTTGTTTTACAGAGTTAGTGTGGTCGGTGGTATGGATGTGCAAACTTGTTACCTTGTGAGGAAGGACGTGGGATCATGACCACAGGAAGATCGTATGGGTGTGACATGTAGTCGCTTAATGGATTTATGATTTAGACTGAGTATAAAGAAGTGTAATATTTCTTATTTGAGAATTTATGCCTGGAAGGCGTTCGGTTCATTTGGTTGTGGATTGTGGGGAGTTTGTTCCGACTATGATGGTTGTTCTTTCGTATTATGAGAAGAAGTGGGTTAATATGGACCCAGGTAAGGCTATTAGTCTAGTGCAGTGCGAGCAGAATCAGCTTGAGGATTGTGAATTGATTCAAATATGGTTGTGGGCTCCATGTGAGTCAGGTGTGTTCATTTGAGTATGGCACTTCTCAAGGAGCGGTGTAGGAATATCATATGTTGTTTCGTCTTCATCCAATTCATGTAATGTTATGTTGTGCTGTGTGAGTTGCGAAACGACTTAATAATTTCCTATGTGTTGATTTCCGTGTATTGATGAGGTTATGTGAGCAAGAGAGCTTTTGAGATTCAGAGTATATATATCGTACCCCAGTTGTGCTCGAGTGTTGTAGCGTATGCCTCTATCAGTCTCCCCATGATGATATTATGCACTTAGCGTTCTTGTGACCGATATTCGATATTTTGTGATAATGAGGAATTTAGCTCGGTGTGTATCTCCTTATGTGAATTTTATGTGTGGATCGGGTGGCACGCCGCCACGGGTATGTTGCTTGGATCGGGTTGCACGCCGCAACGGTGTGATGTTGAGTACGATTCCCTATATTTATTTTTCTTGTGTTCTGCTTCCTATTTTCTGAGGAAAGTTCATTTTAGGTGCGTGAGTTGAGTAGTCCCTTCTTGAATCATTTCTTTGTGTATCATGTTCGAGTTGTGGCCCATTGGCACATGTGGCATCATTCGAGATTTTGGCAGAATCTGGGGTTGACTTATGGCCTGAACAATTCATATAGGGTGAGACGAGATTATTGGATCAGGGATCAGTGCGTTAAGATTATGTGAAGTATATTAAAGGACAAATACCATTATTCGGTTCATAATGAGGTGATGATTCTAGTAAAGAGGAGAGATTCAATGATTTGTTAACTCTGCAATTGGTTATGAATTTCTGCACATCTCCTTCGTTGTGGTGGTATCATAAGCGTTATAGAAGGACTTATATACATGTCATAAGGTGCACTGGGAGCATCAGATTCATAGAATTTTGGCTATTAAGATCAGGGAATGTCATTATGGTTAAATGAGGAATTATGCGATGAATGGTGTTAATTCAGCAAAGGTATATAGCCATGTTCTGGTACATCGTGTGGTGATTGATCCGGTGTTCATATATTGGAAACATGCCTGGCAGAGAATTTCAGGTGTTGGAACTGGGTTCCGAGCTTATTGTATGGATAATAGAGGATATCTTCGAATTTGATCGAGCTGGCATGCTCACCTGGGTTGTGGTAACACGGGCAGGTGCACGAGGTGTTAAATAGTGATTTCAGACAACTCCAGAGCAGTTCTTAGCACGTTCGAGGACGAACGTATATTTAAGTGGGGGAGAATGTAACGACCTGACCGGTCGTTTTGACATCTAACACGTCGTTCCGTAGTTTGAGGGCATGAGCAGCTTCATTTCAGGTATTATGACTTGTAGGTGTAGTTGGAATTGAATTTCGGGAAGTTCAGAGTCGAATTGGAAGGAAAATTCTCATTTCGGAAGCCTTAAGTTAGAAGAATTGACTAAGATTGGAATTTTGAGTAAACGACCTCAGAATCAGGATTTGAAGGTTCCAGCAGGTTCATGTGATGATTTCGGACTTGGGCGTATGTTCGGAACGAGTTTTGGACGACCCGGGAGCGTTTCAGCGCATATTGTAGAAGTCAGCATTTTAGAAGAAATTTCACAAGTCTTGGTTGAAGTGCATTTCAATGATATTGATGTATGTTGGGGATTCGGAGTCTGGTGAATAACTCTGTATGGTGATTCTAGAGTTTATAGCGCGATCGGAAGTGAATCCGGAGGTCCGTAGGTTATTTTGAAGTCATTTGGAAAGATAGAAATTTGAAGGTTTTTGAGAAATCCGATCAATAGTGGAAATTTTGATATCGGGATAGGAATGTGATTCCGAAAGTTGGAGCATGTCTGTAATTTTGAATGTGACTTGTTTGTAAAATTTGGGGTCAATCGGACATGATTTGATAGGTTTCAGCATCGAATGTAGAAGTTGGAAATTTCAAGTTCATAAAGATTGCATTGTGATGCGATCCATTGTTTTGATGTTATTTGATGTGATTTGAGGCCTCGGGCAGGTCCGCAATATATTTTGGAGCAGGTTGGTGTAATTGGAGGGGGTCCTGGGGGCCTCGGGTGGATTCCGGGTGTTTAATAGATCAAATTTTGAGTTGAGAGAAAGCTGAGGCCGTTGTCATCTGGTGTGACCGCACCTGCGAGGTTTTGGCCGCAGGTGCGGCTATGGTGTCACAGGAGCGGAAAAGGGGTGGCTTGGCTAGGGGCCGCAGGTGCGAGGTTATTTCCTCACCTGTCGCAGATGCGGACGAGAGAGAGCAGGTGCGGAGCCGGCTGGGGAAGGAGGAAGCCGCAGGTGTGAGAGTTTGGGCGCACATGCAAGCGCGCAGGTGCGGGCGTAGTCACTGCAGGTGCGGAAGGACTGGAGGCAGTGCAGTGTTTTATAAACGGGAAATTTGGCCATTCCACTCCTATTTTCATTTGGTGTAGGCGATTGTGGAGATCTTCAAGGTGAGATTTTCTTCAAGCATCACAAGGTAAGTTGTTCCAATTCATTTCAAGTTAAATACGTGGTTTAAGTACGGATTTAAGTGTGGGAATTTGTGAAAAATTATGGGATTTGGAAGAAAACCTAGAATTTGTATTATTGGATTTTGCCCACGAATTTGAGCAAGAAATTTGAGTAAATTATATATTTGAGTAAGTAAGGCTATGGGTAGAGTTTATCTTCGAGAAATTTCGGAATCCGGGCAAGTGGGCCCGAGAGAAATTTGGTCAACTTTTCGAGCGGATATGGAAATTTATATAAATTGAATTTTTATAAGTATTAGAGTATATTTTCAATGGTTTGCCCGTTATTTGGATAGTTTTGGGGCGTTGTGCATCAATTTGAGTCGTCGGAAGAGCTTGGAGGCCGATTATGAAACTTCAGAGCGAGGTAAGTCTCCTTTCTGACCTTGTGAGGGGGAATTGTCCCCATAGGTGAACTAATCGAATATGTGCTACTATTTGTGTGGGCTACGTACGCACGAGGTGACAGGAGTCCGTGCGTAGCTACTATCATGCTTGTGTCTGGGTAGTCTAGGACTCACTAGCATGCTTTACTTGGTGTACTTGTAATTTTTCTAATGAAATTAGACTGTTGATATTATCGAATTAGTAACTAAATACCTAAGAAGGTTGAAGTTTATTTTCCTTAATCATCTAGAAAGAGAATTGATTTTTCCTGGAATAATTGTTTTCCTGATAACGTATGTTTTATTTGCCATACTTGTAACCTTATTGATAAATTTATAATATTTAAACCTTATCGAACTTGGCAAATGAATTTCCAGAAAGGAGTTAAATACCATCTTCGTGTCCCTTAAAAGAGAATTTTATCACTTCCTTGAGTAACTGTTTTCCTGATAAAATGTGAATTTATTGTGTGAATATTTGTATTTATGAGTACCTGAGTCGCATGTATGATTCGCGAGAAGGATAACTCTATTATTTATATATGATCGCGTCGCATGATCGATTCGCGAGCGGGGTAATATATGCATCTATGGTTCGAGCCATTAAACCCTTCGGCAGTGCACATTTTATTATTGTTAGTTCGTGTCGTTCGACCCTCGTAATTGCTTGCGCATGATATTTACTGCATATTTGCTGTGAATTTTACCTGATTACCTGCCTGGAAATTATAATCTTCAACTAAAATGACGAAGATTTAAAAATTTAAATGTAAAAGAAGTTCCTATTTCGTGTCACTACTTATTAAATTGCCTATGATATCCATGCTTAGTGTTGCCCTTGATTTTATTAAATTGACCTTAAGCAAGTGTCAAATTTGACCTCTCGTCACTACCTCTTTGAGGTTAGGCAGGATACTTACTGAGTGCACGTTGTTTTCGTACTCATGCTACACTTGCTGTGCATTTTTATTGCACAGGTACATTCATAGATAGTGGCCCTGCTTGACGCAGTGATGCGGCTAACTTGGAGACTTAGATGAGTTGCACCATCCGGAGATGACCCGCAGCTGACAGAGTCTCCCTCAGATGTATTGTATCTTATTTTAAATTCGTTGTCCAGTTTGTACTCCGGACAAGTATTGTAGTATATGTATAATTCTTAGAAATTTGGTCATGCACTTGTGACACCGGGATCTGGGATGATTGGGATGTATTGGTAAATAAATTGTCAAATATCGATAGTTACTCAGAAAATTTTATTTGATTATTATAAAGCGAAACGAAAAGTAACAATTTCGAAACAATAAAATAGAAATTTAATTTCAGTATTTTGTGTTGGCTTGCCCGACAGTAGTGTCCGACGCCATCACGACCTTAATGGATTTTGGGTCGTGACATGCATCATTTTAACCTTAGGTGATTTTTAATACCCGAGGTGTATTAAATCCATTAGTTAACCTTACCTAAATGTCCAAGTAGGTTTTCAACACTAAGTGACTGTAACGACACGACCAGTCGTTTTGAGAATTTAAGCTCAGTTCGGTAGCACAAGGTCTTGAACAGCTTCACATTGTATATATCGACCTGCGTGCAAGGTTGGATTCAGTTAACAGATGATTCAGAGTCGAATTGGAAGAAGAATTTTAGTTTTGGAAGCTTAAATGGTGGAATTTGACCGAAATTTTGACTTTTTATGTAAACGACTCCGGAATATGTTTTGGATAATGTCAAAAACTTCGTATGGTGATTTTTAGCTGAGGCGTGCATCCGGATTTGGACTTGGTGGTTCGTTGAGTAATTTGAGGCAATTCGGCGAAAATTGGAACATTTGAAGTTTGAGAAATGGAGTGGGTTGACCCCAGTTGACTTTTTGAGATATCAGTGTCGGAATGCGATTCCGAGAGTTGGAGAAGATGCGTTATGTGAATTGGGACTTGTCTGCAAAATTTGGCATCATTACGGGTTGAATTGATAGGTTTCAACACGAGTTTAGAAGCTTGAAGATTTGAAAGATCCTAAGTTCGATTATTGGTGTGATTCATCGTTTCATTGTTGTTTGGTGTGATTTGAGACCTCGAGCGAGTTCGTGTTAGGTTATATGACTTGCTTGTGTGTTTAGACGGGGTCCCGAGGGCTTCAGATGTGTTCCGGGTGGGCTACGGGTCATTTTCCCCTGTTTTTGAGCTGCTGGTTCTGGTGTCTGATGTTCTTCATCACGATCGTAGTGCACACGATCGCGATTCCTTTCTGCTGATTGCCTCAATTTCCTTCTACGTGTTCGCGTAATAGCCCTCGCGATCACGTAGCTCTATACTTTTTCCTCTTCACGTTCGCCTCTTATGTTCCGCATTTGCATAGTAGAAACCAGGCCTTGAGCACTGGTATTCGTTACTCTTCGCGTTCGCATGACCTTATTTGCGATCGCAGAAGCCAGTCTATTCATTATACGTGATCGCATATGGCCTTTCGCGATCACGTAGCTCATTTTGGCCCAGTAACTATTTTCTTATACGCGATCTCATCGCTTCTCTCGCGATCACATTGAACAAATATTAGGCAGCCTCCCTTTTCCTTCTTCGCGGTCGCAAGTGGTGTTCCGCGATCGCGATTCATTAAATGCCTGGGCAGAATATAAATCTTCAAATCGAGGGTTAGGCCATTTTATTCATATCTTGACTTGTGGAGCTCGGTTTTGAGCGATTCTTTAAGGGGTTTTCACACAAATCGATTAGGTAAGTGTTCTTCACTTAGAGTCTAATATATTCCATGATTAGTCTTTGTTTTTATCATTTAAATTGTGTTTTTGGTTGGGAAAATTGTTGGTTTTGAAGAAATTTTCAAAAATGAAAAATCATGATTTTTAGGGACGAAATGGTATCGGAAATTGGTAATTTTTGTATGGGTGAACTCATATTGGAATGGGTATTCGGATTTTGTAAAATTTGTCGGGTTCCGAGGTGCGTCCCGGGGGTCAACTTTTGGACCGACTTGTCACGACCCCAAATACTAAGCTGGCTATGATGGTGCCTATCGTGGAACTAGGCTAGCCAACAATCACATACTGACATAATATTTTGATAATTTCCAAATCTGGCCGGATATTTCACAAAATTCTTTAGCTTAAGCAGTTTAAAGCAACAAAATGAATAAAAACAGTTTATACATTGCCCCAAAACCTGGAGTCAACCGTCATGAGCATCTACGAGTAGTACAAAGTAACCCCTTACTATCATAATACATCAAACTCAGAACGAGGAACTAAATACAAAACAAGGAATGGAAAAAGAGATGTTGTGGACGCTGAACAACTACCTCGAAGTCCCAACACCTGTATGTGCACACAGGGCTGCACGGAGTAATGTGAGTACGCCAACTTAGTAGTAATGAACATAAATCAAGTCTAAGTAGTAAGAAACACATAGGATCAAATCATCAATTCACAATAACCACAACCTTTCTTTCCAACAGTGTATACATTAAATCAACATGCTTTAAAAGCCAACTCCAGTAAAAATTCTTTAAAAAGTGTGATTTCTAGCAATTTCAGAAAAATACCCAAAGAGTTTAGTGTAAAATGAAATAAATCATAAATGGCCATTCGGGTCAAAACATGTACCATAAACCACTCCTCGGGCAAATTATCATTCAGAATCAGTCGCTCATCATGCCTCACAATCACTCAGTATCAGCCCCTCGGGCAACCTCACTGGCACTCATGCCTCCTAATCACTCGTCACTCGGCGATAGGCACTCACACTCAGTAGGTACCTGCGCTCACTGGGGGTGCGTACAGACTCCAGAGGGGCTCCTTCAGCCCAAGCGCTAATATCAATCCACCTCGTGGCATATCATATCCTCATAATCAGGACCTCAGCCTCACTCAGTCAGAAACTCTCAAAACCACTCGGGCTATCAGTAAAACGGGGTACTCGACCCAAAACATCATTTTTATATGTCAAAATAGTGTAAATAAGGCCGAGTTTCTAAATTAGTTAAACATAATATGATTGAGTGTAAATCAAAAGTCAACATAGTGATGAAATAGAAATAAAAGCCCCAAGGGGTCTAAACAAGTCGGCATGAGGCCCCAAACATGGGTTACAACCCAAATATAACAACAGTCGTTAAAACACGATTTAACATATGATTTAAAAGTAAATACGCAACTCAATAATTGCCACGGGAAGGACCAAGTACAAATCCTCAGCCAGTGCATGCCACACACTCGTCATCCGGCATGTGCGCCACTCCAAAAATAGTGAGAAAATACAAAGTCCAGGGTTTCATACCCTCAGAACAAGATTTACGGTCATTACTTACCTCAAACCATCCCAAATACTAATCTGCGATGCTCTTTCCTCTCGAATCGGTCCCGACTGCTCCGAATCTATCCAAAAGGAGCAAATCCTACTAAAAAACTATCAATTTTAACAAAAATTCCCGAAATAGGCCAAACCCGACCCCCGAGCCCACGTCTCGGAATTCTATAAAAATGGCATCACAATAATCATCATCCTTTCTCGAGTCTATACATATAAAGAGCATCAAAAACCGACTACTATAGCCCTTTCAAATACTCAAATAAAGTCCAAATTCTTCATGCCCTAACTTCCTCAATTTATGCCATTAAATTCCACTAATTCCAAGCTTAATCCGTCTAATATCAACATAGAATCGAGTTCTAGGTCTAGGAAACTTACCTCCACGGAAATCCTTTGAAAACCCTCTTCAATTTGTTCCCAAAAGCTTCAGCCCGCATGCAAGAATGATGAAGAATGCCAAAAATTCGCGGAGGCAAGTATTTATACTTCCCGCCTAGTGAAACCACACCTGCGGTCCCAGGTGCATACCTGTGGAAATCCACTTAAGGCCCAAATCTCGCACCTGCGGTGAATCACCCGCACCTGCGGTGAATCACCCGCACCTGCGGCTTCGCAGGTGCGGTCCAAGTCTCCCACCTGCAACTTTCTCCAACCTGACCCATTTTTGCACCTGCGCAAGCCACACCGCACCTGCATCGTCGCACCTGCGGCTACCCTTCCGCAGGTGCGGCCACACTAGAAACCTGGCACCAGTAGCTTCTTCAGCTGCATTTTCCAATTTCAATCCCTCCGATGACTATCCGAAATCATCCCGAGCCCCTCAGGACCCCAACCAAAAACACAAACAAGTCCCATAACCTTATTCAAACTTAGTCGAGCCTTCGAAGCACCCAAAACAACGCCAAAACACCAAAGTCACATCGGATTCAAGCCTATGAACTTTGAGATTTCTAGATTCCGCCAAAGATGCCGAAACCATCCAAAACACGTCTGATTGGCCTGAAATTTTGCACACACATCCAAAATGATACTACGAATCTGTTCCAACTTCCGGAATTCCATTCCAACCCCGATAGCTAATTTCTCACTGCCGACCAGAAATTGCCAAAAACTCAATTTCGCCAATTCAAGCCTTATTCTACACCGGACATCCAAACCACATTTCGAACACACTTCTAAGTTCCAAATAACCTAAAGAAGCTATCCGAGCCATAAAATCTACATTCCGAGGTCGTTTACCAATAAGTAAACTCTCAGTTGACTTTTCTAACTATTAAGCCAATTTAAGAGACTAAGTGTACAGTTCTCAGCACGACCACTCCGAACTCGAACCAGCCGACTCAACACAACAAAATTAGGTTAAACAACACACAATAAAACAGAAACAAGGGGAACGGGGCTAATCACATGGAACGACCGGCCGGGTCGTTACATCCTCCCTCTCTTAAACAAACGTTCGTCCTCGAACGGGTCTAGAAATATACCTGGAGTCTTGAATAAGTGAGGATATCTGCTTCACATCTCCCGCTCAGTCTCCCAGGTGGCATCCTCCACCCGCTGTCCTCTCCACTGAACCTTTACTGAAGCTACATCCTCGGACCTCAACTTTCTGACCTGACGACCCAAAATAGCCACTGGCTCTACCTCACATGGCATATCACCCTCGAGTTGAACTGTGTTGAAGTCCAAAACATGAGACGAGTCACCAACATACTTTCGGAACATCGAAACATGGAACACCGGATGAATACTCGATAAGCTGGGTGGCAAGGCAAGTCTGTAAGCCACCTCTCCAATCCTTTGCAGCACCTCAAATGGCCCAATGAACCAGTGACTCAGCTTTCCCCTCTTCCCGAACCTCATAACACCCTTCATGGGTGACATATTCAGCGACACCTTCTCCCTAACCATGAAAGACACATCTCGGAACTTCCATTCCGCATAACTCTTCTGCCTAGACTGCGCCGTGCGAAGCCGCTCCTGATCATCTTTACCTTACCCAATGCATCCTGAACCATGTTTGTGCCTAATAGCCTAGCCTCGCCGGGCTCAAACCAAACGACCATAGATCTACACCTCCTACCATAAAAAGACTCAAATGGAACCATTTGGATAATCGACTGATAACTATTATTATATGCAAACTCTGCGAGCGGCAGAAACTGGTCCCATGAACCCCCGAAATCAATGACACACGCACGCAACATGTCCTCCAAAATCTGAATAGTACGCTCTGATTTCCCGTCGGTCTGAGGGTGAAACGCTCTGCTCAACTCAACCCAAGTACCTAATTCTTTTTGCACGACCCTCCAAAACTGAGATGTGAACTGGGTACCTCTGTCGAAAATGATAGAAACTGGAACCCCAAGAAATCGGACAATCTCCTTGATATAAATCTCAGCTAACCGCTCCGAAGAGTAAGTAGTACCCACAGGAATGAAGTGCACGGACTTGGTCAGCCAATCCACAGTAATCCATATAACATCAAACCTCCTCGAAGTCCGTGGGAGCCCAACTACAAAGTCCATGGTGATCCGCTCCCACTTCCACTCCAGAATATCTAATCTCTGAAGCAATCCACCTGGTCTCTGGTGCTCATACTTAATCTGATGACAGTTGAGACACCGAGCCACGAACTCAACAGTATCCCTCTTCATCCGCCTCCACCAATAATGTTGTCTCAGATCCTGATACATCTTCGCGGCACCCGGATGGATGGAATACCTCGAACTATGGGCCTCTGATAGGATCAACTCTCAGAGCCCATCCATATTTGGCACGCAAATCTGGCCCCACATCCTCATGACCCCATCATCACCAATAACCACATCCTTGGAATCACCTCGATGGACCCTGTCTTGATAAACGAGCAAGTGTGGGTCATCATACTGGCGTGCTCTAATCTGATCATACAGAGAAGACCTGGAAGGTACACAAGCCAATACCCGCGGGGCCTCTAATAGATCCAATCTCACCAACTGACCCGCTAAATCCTGAACATCAAGGGCTAAAGGTTGCTCTACTGTTGGAAGGTAGGCTTGACTCCCCAAACTCTTTGCTCTGCCACTCAGGGCATCGGCCACAACATTGGCCTTCGCCGGATGATATAGAATAGTGAGGTCATAATCCTTGAGAAGCTCCAACCATCTCCTCTGACGCAAATTCAGATCCTTCTACTTAAGCAGATGCTGCAAACTACGGTGATCAGTGAAAATCTCACAATGTACCCCATAAAAATAATGGCGCAAATCTTCAAGGCGTGGGCAATGGCTGCTAGCTCGAGATCATGCACTGGATAATTCTTCTCGTGCACCTTCAACTACCTGGACGCATAGGCAATCACCCTACCTTCCTGCATCAATACCGCTCCAAGGCCAACTCTCGAGGCATCACATTAAACTGTATAAGAACCTGAACCTGTAGGCAAAACCAACACCAGAGTTGTAGTCAAAGCTGACTTGAGCCTCTGAAAGCTCTCCTCACACTCTTCCGTCCACCTGAACGGAGCACCCTTCTGGGTTATTCTGGTCATAGGTGCTGCAATAGATGAGAATCCCTATACAAAACGGCGATAGTACCTTGCCAAACCAAGGAAACTGCGAATCTTGGTAGCTGATGACGGTCTAGGACAGCTCTGCGCCGCCTCTATCTTCTTCTGATCAACCTGAACACCGTCACTGGACACCACGTGCCCAAGAAAGCTACTGAATCAAGCCAGAACTCACACTTCAAAAATTTTGCGTACAACCTCTTTTCCCTCAAAGTCTGAAGCACAATCCTCAAATGCTGCTCATGATCCTCCCGAGAGCGGGAATACACCAAGATACCGTCAATAAACACGATGACGAAGGATTCAAGATAAGGCCGGAACACATTGTGCATCAAGTGCATCAAGTGCATAAAGGACGTTGGGGCATTGGTCATCCCGAATGACATAACCAGAAACTCATAATGACCATACCTAGT
This sequence comes from Nicotiana paniculata, assembly GCA_005239505.1. Taxonomy (NCBI): domain Eukaryota; kingdom Viridiplantae; phylum Streptophyta; class Magnoliopsida; order Solanales; family Solanaceae; genus Nicotiana; species Nicotiana paniculata. The sequence goes on from ML362521.1 coordinate 26,489, forward strand.
CCTGAAGGCAGTCTTCGGGATGTCGGGGCTCTCAATCTTCAACTGATGATAGACAAAACGCAAGTCAATCCTGGAAAATACCTTGGCACCCTGCAACTAATCAAACAAGTTATCTATACGAGGTCGGGGATACCGGTTCTTCACCGTAACCTTGTTCAGCTGCCGATAATCAATACACATACGCATAGAACCATCCTTCTACTTCACAAACAACACCGGTGCACCCCAAGGTGATACACTAGGCCGAATGAACCCCTTATCTAGGAGTTCCTGAAGCTGATCCTTTAATTCCTTCAACTCCGCTGGTGCCATACGATAAGGTGAAATAGAAATAGGCTGAGTGCCTGCCACCAGGTCAATACCAAAATTAGTGTTCCTGTCAGGCGGCATGCCTGGCAGGTCTATAGGAAACACATTCGAAAAATCTCGGACCACAAGACTGAATAAATAGCGGGAGTCTCACCACTAACATCCCCCACAAAAGCCAAATACGATAAACACCCCCTTTGAACCATACACTGAGCCTTCAGGTAAGAAATCACCCTGCTAGGCACATACTTAGAAGAACTTGTCCACTCAACCCTCGAAAATCCTGGAATAGCTAAGGTCACGGTCTTAATGTGGCAATCAAGAACAGCGTGACAAACAGATAGCCAATCCATGCCCAATATCACATCAAAATCAACCATGCTGAGTAACAATAGGTCCACTCGGGTCTCCAGACCCCTAATAGATATCACACATGACCGATGCACACGGTCCACATAAATTGTATTGCCCACCGGAGTCGACACATGAACCGATGCAACTAGAGACTCACGGGGCATATCCAAATAATGGGAAAAATATGAAGAAACATAGGAATATGTAAAACTAGGGTCAAATAAAGCTAAAGCATCTCAGCTACAGACTGAGACAAGACCTGTGATCACTGCATCAGAGGCCATAGGATCTGGCCTGGCTGGAAGTGCATAGATACGAGCCTGGCCTCCACTTGCACGACCTCCCCATCTAGGGCAGTCCCTGGCAGTCTGACCCCCACCTCTAGCTGTCTGGACGGGTGGTGAAGTAACTGGAGCCGAAGTCAAGGGCTGGCCCCTCTGGTGAGAAGAACCACCAAAACGACGGGGACACTGTCTCCAGATGTGCCCAAACTCTCCGCACTTGAAACAACTCCCCGGAGTTGGAGACAGGGACTAAAAGAAACCCCTGACACCAGAATGGCCACTAGAAGAATCATGCATAGAGAAACCCTGAACTGATGGTGCTCGAGCTGCGCTCTGGACTGGAAGGGCACTGAATGAAGAACGACCCAGCTGAGAACTGCGGGGACCATGCCCCGAAGATGCACCACTATAGGCTGCGTGGACTGGCTGAGGATGCCTGAATGAACAACCTCTACCATGCTGAAACTGCCCTATGAAGGAGCACCACTAGAACCACCAGATCCACGAGGCCTCTTGGCCTCCCTCTCCTCCCACTCCTAGGGGTGAACCGACTCAATATATCATGAAATATCAACAACCTTTTCGAAGGTAGCACCTGATACCCTCTCCCTAGTCATCAAAAGGTGGAGCTGATAAGTGAGGCCATCAATGAACCTCCTAATCCTCTCCCTATCAGTAGGGACCAACTCGGCGGCATGAAGAGCCAACTCTGAAAACTGCATCTCATACTGCGTCACTGATAGTTCCCTCTGACGTAGCTGCTCAAACTTCCTGCGCTGCTCCTCCTTGTTAGACTGCTGCTCATACGCCTCTCGAAGGACTCCCACCAAGTAAAAGCAGCCCCAGAAAACTGAAAGGTAACAAACGAGACCCCACTAGTCTCCAGAATCCCAGCAGTACGAAGCATCCTCTGACACTTATCCATAAAACCCTGGGCATCCTCGCCCTCAACACCACTGAATGTCGGAGGCTGAATCCTGCTGAATCTCTCCAGCCTATGTTGCTCATCATCTGGCATATCTGGAATCACGAAGTCCCAAACTGGAGCTACCGGCTGGGCTAGAACCGCCCCAGGTGTCAGAAGGCCCTAAGTAACCTGCTCAGGTGTCCGGGCAGCTGGAGTCTGAGTACCTCCCCCGGCCTGAGAAGTAGCAGCAGTAGATATAACAACCACCTGGGCAAGGGTAGTAAATACTATTAAGATCTGAGCTAGGGTCTCCTGAAGACCCAGAATAATAATGGGCACTACCGGTGCCTGTGCATGTCCTACTGGAATATTTGCGGCGGGGACCTGATCCTGAATGGTAGGTGGACCCTCTGGTGCTACCCCGGCTACTGCTCAGTATGTGATTGTTGGATAGCCTAGTTCCATGTTAGGCGCCATAACGGTCGGCTTAGGATTTGGGGTCGTGACAAAATATTTGGAAAATGTTTATATTGAAGAAAACTATGTTTAAAGGACACTTTCTTTGGAAAATTATATTTTCACGCCCCGAAATCCCACCACCGGCCCGTGATGGCGTCTAACGTTGAACCTCTAGACAAGCCAACGTGTATAGATAAACTGACACATTAACATCGATTTAACAGAATAAACTAAACGGTTCACAAGTTAACAACGGAAATAAATAAATATGGTTTTCAAACTAAGTAAAGACAACATAATACATTGACGCATAATTTTCCCAAAACTTGTAGTCACAAACTCACGAACTGCCTATAAGAGTGCTAAATACAAAGTCTGGAAGGAAATACATGACTGTCTCTGAAACAAGAGGAAAAACAAGACAGAAGTGAAGACAAAGGGATGGAAGAGACGCCAAGGACCACGAACGCCAGCGGGTATACCTTGAAGCCTCGAGGATAAGCTGGAAGACACTCCCACTAATGATGTCCTCCGGCTCCGGCTGCATAATCTGCAAAACTGTGTAGCATCAGTACAACCGACCCCATGTACTGAGTAAGTGCCGAGCCTAACCTCGGCGAAGTAGTGACGAGGCTAAGACACGACAAGAAAATGTACCTGTGCAGTTCGAATATGTATATATATAAACAACAGAAGAGAAATATAGTAAGTAATCCATTAATAAGGGAAAGGGGAACATACTGTGGGGAGATAACAGTTTCATATAAGAAATATTAAACAAAGAAAGGAACAACAAGGTCAGAATATCAATAAGGACCAGAAATCACAATCTTGCACGTCATCACCCTTCGTGCTTTTACTCTCGTCCTCACTATGCAATGTATAATGTAATCAATGTAAATCATGACACGACATCACCCTTCATGCTTTTACTCTCTTTCCTCACATTATAATCAATGAATATCGGTACGGAATGGTACATCGTCCGGCACGACATCACCCTTCGTGCTTTTACTCTCGTCCTCACTATGCAATGTATAATGTAATCAATGTAAATCATGACACGACATCACCCTTCATGCTTTTACTCTCTTTCCTCACATTATAATCAATGAATATCGGTACGGAATGGTACATCGTACGGTACGACATCACCCTTCGTGCTTTACACTCTTTCCTCACAATATCAAACAATGCACGACATCACCCTTCGTGCTTTAACACTCTTCCTCACAATATCAAACAATGCACGACATCACCCTTTGTGCTTTAACACTCTTCCTCACCCAAACAAAAATCACAAACAAGGGCAAGGGAGTGAACAAAATAGTAATAGAAATCCCGGCAAGGGAACAATAACAGTAATCTCAACATCCCAGCAAGGGAGACAATATCAAACAATGCACGACATCACCCTTCGTGATTTAACACTCTTCCTTACCATAGAAAACAGTGCATAGCATCACCCTTCGTGCTTTAACACTCTTCCTCACCCAAACAGAAATCACAAACAAGGTCAAGGGAGTAAACAAAATAGAAACAGAAATCCCGGCAAGGGAACAATAACAGTAATCTCAACATCCCAGCAAGGGAGACAATACCAAACAATGAACGACATCACCCTTCGTGCTTTAACACTCTTCCTTACCATAGCAAACAGTGCACGGCATCACCCTTTGTTCTTTAACACTCTTCCTCTCCCAAACAGCAATCACAAACAAGGGCAAGGGAGTAAACAGAATAAAAATAGAAGTCACGACAAGGAAACATCAATTAAACAATTAAATCCCGGCAAGGGAACATCAATTAAAATATTAAAATCCCAGAAAGGGATCATCAATTAAATAATTAAATCCCGGAAAGGGAAAAATAACAGTAATATCAACATCCCAAAAAGGGAGATAATCACTAAAGCAACAATGGCCCAGCAGGGTATATTTTAGTAACTCTTCCTCTTTCTTTCACTTTCATTTCCATGATTTATTCTATCACTTGAGCCAATGCTCCAAAGGATGTAATTATGTCATATTCCTTCATCATTCATTTTACAATTTGAGCCAATGCTCCAAAAATGTATATCTCATATTTCTTCATTATTCGTTTCACAATTTGAGACAATGCTCCAAAGATGTATATCTTATATTTCTTCATTATTCGTTTCACACTTTGAGCCAATGCTCCAAAAGAATGTAATTACCTCATATTTCTTCACCTTCCCTTTACATCATATAGAAATAATCAATTAGGCATAGAAATTACAACAAAATCAGAATATCGCAATAATAAGACTCACGGTCATGCTAGACACCAATGTATAGATACTCGTCACCATGCCTATACATCGTATTTGACAATTATCAAATAGCAAATAATACTCAACACCTATTCCCTCAAGCTAAGGTTAGACCAAACACTTACCTCAGGTCCAAAATATAGCAATCAACCCTCTAACACCACTTTTTTTTTAGAATTCAACTCCGGAATGGTATTATCTAGGTATAATCAACTCAAATATATCAATAAGGATTCAATAATTAAATTACATAGCCTAATTATCCATCTCCATGCATTCTTTCAAAATAAAAAAATTCAACCCCTGGCCCGCTTGATCCAAACACGAGGCTCGGGCCAAAACCATGTCACCCATTCACCCACGAGCCCGAATATATAATTTATTTTCAAATTCGACCCCAAAACGAGGTCTAAATCAAGAAAATTCAAAAGGGCCTAACTCTACCCAAATTCCCAATTTTCTACTCTAATTTGCATGTTTTAGGCTTAGGTATTCATTAGATATAGATGAAAAATGAAGGAAACGAGTTAAAATTTACTAACCCAAGAAGTTTTGATGAGTAATGGATTCAATGGATGCCTAAGGGCTTTGGAGAAGAAGAAGTTTGTTATTTTCTATAAAAATTCCGTAGCTACTGGTTCTGGAAATATTTATATACCACTGGGAAAAATTACCCTTTCCGATCGCGGAAGGGAGGTCGCGTTCGCGAAGGGTATACTGGACAGACCATCGCGATCGCAGAAGGGAGGACGCAATCGCGAAGAGTAAAAAAAAGCTGGGGTCCAGAAGTTGACTTACGCGAACGCGTGGGACATCACGCGAACGCGATGAAGGACACCTGTAAAGCTACGCGATCACGGTCAACGGTACGCGAACGCGAAGAGGAAAAGAGGGCTAAGCCCTCAGGGTCAAATAACCCTACGCGATCGCGAGGGAATGGACGCGAATGCGAACGCGAACGCGATGAAGGACACCTGTAAAGCTACGCGATCACGGTCAACGGTACGCGAACGCGAAGAGGAAAAGAGGGCTAAGCCCTCAGGGTCAAATAACCCTACGCGATCGCGAGGGAATGGACGCGAATGCGAACGCGAACGCGATGAAAGAAAACTTAAAGCTTCGCGAACGCGGAAGAGGCTTCATGATCGCGAAGAACAAATGGACCTGCAACAGCTGAAGCAAAAACCAGCAAATTTCCTAAGTTCAAAATCACTCTGAGACACCTCCGAAACACTCCCGAGCCCTCGGACTCCTAACAAATCATATGCACTAACTCAACAACATCCTACGAACTTAACCTCGATCAAATCGCCAATACAACATCAAAAATAATGAATCAAACCTCAAAATCACTAGTTTTTTCTTCAAACTTCATAAACATTCAAATTTAGAGTTTTAAGTCCGAAACACGTCAAACGATGTCCAATTTCAAACAAACTTCACAGAAATATCTCAAACCACATATAAGACCTGTACCGAGAGCCGAAACCAAAATACGGGCCCGATACCAACATATTCTAGCAAATTTTCATTTCACTTTTCTTTATAAATTTCAGAAAAATAATTTTACTCAAAAATTCATTTCTCGGGCTTGGGACCAAGGAATTCGATCTCGGGCATACGCCCAAGTCCCATATTTTCTTACAGACCGTCAAATCACAGGTCCGGTTTTGTTTACCCAAAATGTTGACCAGAGTCAAATTTACTCATTTTAATATTAAATCTCAGCATTTTCACAGAATTTCATATTTAAGCTTTCCGATTACGCGCCCGGAGAGTGCACGCAAATCGAGGCGACTATAAATGAGGTTTTCAAGGCCTCGGAAGTACGGGATTTGTAATAAAATAGGTGATGACCCTTTGGGTCGTCACATATATTTGAAAATATTTTATATTGAAGAAAACTATGTCTGAGAGACATCTCTTGGGAAAATTATATTTCAAAAGAATTTTCCTTTAAAAAGGATATTATCTTAAATTTTTCAATATCGAACTTGCGGGTGAAAGTTTACGCTTGATGATTTGACCATTTTAATGGTATTTGTGTCTAAGGCCTGGTGTGGAGACTAATGTAGTGTTGAGTTACTACTTTTCCTTATTGTGTGGTGATTTCCGGGCTTGGGCTGTGTTCCCGTCCATCCTTCTATGTATTATCATGATGTCCAGTTGTTAATTGTTGTATTTTCTTTCGCATTGTAGTTGTTATGTTGTTAACTATATTGTGTAGTTAGTAGATAGGTGTCATGCCCTGTCATTTCTATAATTATGCCTGTTAATTTATAAGACCAGTGGGTGTCTTGACTAGTCCTCGTCATTACTTTACTAAGGTTAGTCTTGATACTTACTGGGCACCGCTGTAGTGTGCTCATTCTATACTTCTGCATATTTTTTTGTGCAGATCCAGGTATTGATCGTTAGTAGCTGTGCGGATTCTTGCTGAGGAGACTCAAGGTAAACCTGTCATCGCGTTCGCAGGCTTCAGAGTCACCTTCCTATTCTGTATTTACATTGTTTTTACTTACTTCCAAATAGTTGTATTTAGAAGTTGTAGTAAACTTTATACAGTTTATGACTTGTACTACCGGGTTTTGAGAATATGCATTGTACAAAGAATTCTTCATTTCAGACGAATACTATATTTTTATTTATTATTGTTGTTATTCCATGAATATTAGGCTTACCTAGTCCTTAAGACTAGGTGCCATCACGATACCCAACGAAGGAAAATTTAGGTCGTGACAGTGACACCTTATCACGTATATGTGCATTATTTGAAGGGTGAACATGCCAATTATGTGGACCAGTTGAAATTAATTAATTCCTAGGTATACATGACCAACTTTTCTATGAAATGTATTAAATTTTCAAATGACATAATCAACCAGAAGTTTATACATAACGAATATATCTTTTATTGTACTTGCTTTTGATGTTAAAAAGTGGTATAAGCAATTCATGTACCTTACTTTTTTTGAAAAAATAATAGAGTTGATTAATTAATTTTTAGTTATAGAATGATGCATAAAGACATATTTATCTTTTTAATACATGTTAGGCCTAACTCTGGCACAAAGAGGCCCCCACATATTAGGACACGCTATTATTTGCTTTGGACTGTGTCACATGCGTTATTGTCTTACTTGCTTACTTGCTATGTTGCTTACTTGACTTTATTATTTTTTACTAACATTATATGTTATTTTTCAGAAGAAGGAAGTACTAAATATCCAACTTGCTTACATCTTTATTTAAATATATATTTTATTTGTTCATATATTTTTTTAGCTTATTTTTTATATCATTTTCACGAATTAATAATAATAATAATAATCACCAATCACTCCGCGCTTAGCTTTTTAACGACTCTAAAGCACTATTTAGGTATTTACTTAAGTACAAATTTCTCTTAGGTCCACTTCAATTCTTAGAATCTAATTAAGATGTCTTTTTAATCTTTGGGTGTGATCTTCTGCAAACGCTTCAACATGCTCGATTCGTCATAAAATTCCTCGATATTTGTGCCTTAAACTAAAAGAATTTTCTTTAAACAATAATGAGCATCTTACTACCTATATCAGGATATCATTCCTACTTTTTTAAAAACTGGTGTAATCTTTCATTACTAGGTGATATATTTTGGTCCATCTATAAGAATTATCTAAATTTTCTAGTTAATTTTATTTTAGTCTTTTTATTAAAAGTAGTGTTAGAACTCGCGCGATGCACGAATAATTTGAGATAATATTAATATTATAAAATTATGACCTGATATATCATATTATTTTTAAGATTATTTTATATTAACCTTATAAAATTTTTGTTATAAAATATATTAGTTTTTTTTTTATTTAGTGTTTATCAATAATAGGTATATTATTGTATTATTTTTCTAAATGGATAATGTTGAACTAGTTCAAAGTTAAATAGAGAAGTTCTTTTATTATATGTCAAATCTACTGATAATTATAATATTATTATTTTTGTGTTACTTTTAATAAGAAATTAAATTGAATTCTTCTTCCCATTTGTATGTACTATGAAAGTTTAATTTTTATTAAATTACTACATAATAAGTTAAATTATATCTTTATATATTTTATATCTTTTTAAAAATTATTTTTTATGTTTTTGTCTTTCGTTTTATCTATTATAATATTTTTAGTTACATGATCTTATCCATATAGCATGACCATATGAATTATTATTAAAAAACTTTCTCATCTCAAAAATAAATTAGTCTTGTCATTTTATATATTATTAAAATAGTTTTCTTAACACATTATAGATATTTAATTATTTTTTCAAATTAAAAAAGCGTAACAAATTATTAACTAATCTAACTAATTTTGTCCTAAAATTTGACACTTGTCGAATTTTTGTTGTGACACTTGGCATCGTCATAATGATTTGCTTCTCCTATTCTATATAGATAGATATGGTTACACTTTTTTTAAAATAATACCACTCATGCTTCACATAGTTTTATACCTTCAATTCTTCCATATATTTCCACACATGCATAAACTTCTATCTCCAATAATATAGAATATAAATAGGTTTCATAAAATATATTTAGTATTTTACATGTCTTAGAATTTTCACCTTCGTGCCGATTCTCATATACAAGTTGGTAGATGTCCAAACTCACGCAATCTGCCAAGCAATAGAGGGATAATTTTTGGTCAATTTGCATCGATAAATTATTCTAAAATTTTCACATATTCCATTCAAATGTTCGTATCATCTTATTTCGGGTCGTCCAGATTAATCTTCACGCACCCCACGAATTCTAAGTTTTGGCATGCGTATTGAGGGACCATCCAATAACTCTCAAAACGGTTGATATCATCGTATCCCAAGCCTCGACAACTTTATAATTTGCCAATACTAAAAAAATAGATTTTAGATTCTTTTCATGTCAATTGACAACAATATCCTTATCAATTATTTTGATCTCGAGCTTGTCAATTTCCAAATATCAATAAGTTATTTTATTTTTAATATCAAAACCGCCCATCTTTGGCCTCTCTTAAACATCACAATATTATAAGACCCGTTCTTATCGATTTCTTAAGAACGCATTCCTAAATATGATACCTTAGCCTTCCATATTTAAGTACTCCATAGTGACTAGATATACTATTTTTCAAAAGAGGTTAACTTGAGTTGAACATCAAAGCAACACAAGTTCAAGGACAATACGGCCAACCAAATCACAGTGATTTAACTAGATACCGATGAGTTTGAGTACAAGAAACCCGAGCCATATCAAGACAAGATTGCTAAGCTTGATACAAAGGTAGCATAAATGGAGCAAGATATTGATGACATTAAGAAAATGAGAGCCGATCATAAGAACGCATCCGATGAAAAAGGCTACTGTCCATTTCGCACAGCTGCACCTCCCACTTATGAGTATGCCCAGTTTTTTTCAAATCTGCATTCTTGCTTGCTAGAAAGGGCATTCTGAGCTGCCGACAATGTGTATGAAGAAGCATGATTAACAAGGACTATCATAGAATTTGAAAGATTATCATTCCCCACCTAGCTTCCCTTTATTGGCCTACGTAAGACTCAGTCTCATTATAGCAAAGAAACTGGGACAGATTTTACCACGCGGGTTGAGTATGCTCGAAAGAGACATCATGCCATGGAGTAATAATCAAAAACTTCCTAAAGATTGGGGCAATTTTTTTTAAAAATCCTAGAGTCATGCAAGGAAAATGACTTGTGCTAGAGCTAAAGCTTTGATGTTCGACATAAGTCCGCCCTTCATAAAAATTCAAATCATTCTATTTCCATGTCAACAAGTCTGTCCATTAGATCCCTGTAGATAACAAGTCATTCTCGCCCATCCATTTTGCAACTTAGGCTGTCGTTTCTAGTTTAGGGCTCCTACTTAACCATATTATGATTTAATATATCTAGTTATATACTTTATTACTTTGTACATTTATTTCATTGTGATGAATACGCTAACGCTTTGCTTTTGTTCACAATTTTTATTTTGCCTTAAAAGATTGCCTAGCATTGAACACTGTTTTGGCTGCGAATCTGCATAAAGGACGAAGCTATAATGACAGACCGATTTGAAGAATTCAATATCGGTAAGGGACTATTACAAGTACAAACTGATAGTACCAACGCGGATGTGGTGATAAGGAAAATGTTGGTCAATTTGGAAAACACTTTCAACTTACTTCCAAACACAACCTCCGTTTCTAGCTCAAACCGAAATATTTTCTTAACCATATCTCCCTGCCCAGCTCCTGTTTATGCAATCCCTACACAACTGCCATCAACCTGCAATCCCAATCAAGTCATGATAATGCCTCCTATAACTGCAACTCCATTTGAGGAGGACAAGCAAAAGCGACTAGCGATATGCCCGTATAGGAGACCTGAAAAATTAACCCAGCAGATTTGTCGTGAAAATTTGGAAAAGGAACTCCGTGATTTGAAGAAAGCTATTGGAGAAGAATTGCAATCAAGAAATTATTGAAGTCTAAGATATGAAGACTTATGTTTGCAGCCGGATGTAGAACTCCCACCAAGATACCAGGTGCCAAAGTTTAATACTTTCAATGGGATGGGAAATCCCATTGCTCATCTAAAGGACTATTATAGCAGATTACTTGGTATCGGGCACAATGAGACCATTCAAATGAAGTTATTTATCCAAAGCTTATCAGGGTCTGCACTTGTTTGGTGCACAAAATAAGATTTTAGCAAATGACACACGTGGGATGATATGGCTCACAATTTTGTAAAGCAATATGAGTTCAACCTTGGAGTCGATCTAGATATGCATAGCATGTACAAAATAGAGAAAATACCACATGAATTTTTTCAGGATTATGCAATCCGGTGGAGAGTTTAAGCTTCAAAGGTGCACCCTCCGCTATTCGAGAAAGAGTTGATCACAATCTTCATTGAAATCCAAAATGGAATATATTATGAAAATCTCGCTACTGCAAACGTACGTAATTTCTCAGACTTGATTATAGTCGGGGACTTCTTAGAAAGCGACATCAAAGAAGGAAAGGTTAGCATGCAAACTATCAATCGTGCTTTATAAGATGCTAGAAAATTGGAAAGGTAAAGAGAAAAAAATGCCTCAGTTGCCATGATTATGCATCCACCGCAATGCCATCATGATCACCAGCTCTTGCAAAATCATGCAATCTCTAACGCCCGTAGCATGTATCTCCAGCCTCCTCATCAACGAAGCATTCTATATCAAAATCATCAAGCACAAGTCGCTTCTCACCAATCAAAGAAAAGGAAGCCCTGCAACTCCACACCTCTGACTGAATCAATCTCTAGCATATTCGCTCGATTGAATGCCTCTAGAATTATGCAACCAAGAAAAAGAAGAAATTTTGACCCTTCACATCGATTATTTGATACCTTCCAAGTATTGTGCCTACAATTCAAATGCTCAAGGCCATGATACAGAAGAATGCCTAGCATTAAAGCATAAGATTCAGAATATGATTGATGCTAACAAATTGCAAGTGCACCTACCAGTTGGAACAAACATCTCGAATGAATCTAGCAGCAATATAAGCAATACACCTAGCGTGGTTGGGCATCCGAAGAAGAAACGTCGTCTGAACAAATGACAAAACTAGTTCACGCTGTCTTGTTGGAATTATCATTCTGTAGCAAACACCATATGGGTAGCTTTATTTTGTAATCATGTCTTACTTTTGTAATGAACTACGTGTTGGCCTGATTCCTGTTTGAGAGGGGATACGTATGCAACCCTATGTGTTCGGTCTCATCGTAAAAAATCCTATGAACCCCAAAATCCAAAACCGGGGCAGATTTTGCAGAAGGGTCCTTGTCATTTGGGAAAGAGAAAAATGAAATCTCAAGCTACATATTTATTACAAGCACAACAGCAAATTTTAGAATGCCATAACAGTAAGCTGCAGATTCAAAGCCAAAACTTTGACGTTCAATGCAAGGCAACCACTTTCTTTTAGACTAACGAGTTTTCTATGAGTAATATAAAACTCTAAAATACAGGATATCATATGATTTTAAAATCAAACACGCGGCTTAATAGTCGCCACGGGATGGACCAAGTCACAATCCCTATTGGTGCACGCCCACACGCTCATCACCTAGCATGTGCATCACCTCATTTATCAAAACAATACAAATACCGGGGTTTCATACCCTCAAGTCTAGATTTACAATCGTTACTTACCTCAAACCGACCCGAATACTAATCCGCGATGTTCTTGCCCCTCGAATCGACCTCTGATTGCTCCAAATCTAGTCAAAATCAGATTGATACCATCAATATACGCTAAATTAATGAATTCCACATGAAAATTATCAAATTAGACCAAAAATTCCGAATTTGGCTCAAACCGGCCCCCGAGCCCACATCTCAGAATCCAATAAAAATTACATCACATGAATCCTTATCCTCCCACGAGTCTGTACATACCAAGAACATCAAAATCGGACATCAAATGACCCGTCAATCAAAGGTCTCCAAATCATAAGCCCTAATTCTCCAATTTGTTGGTTTAAATTCCACTAATTTCAGGTTTAATTACTGTGAAATCAACATAGAATCGAGTATTGAAGTCAAAAATCTTACGTCCAAGTGTTTCCCTTTGATTCCCTCTTCAATCCCTCTCAAAAAGCTTCAAAACCGCTCAACAATGGTGAAAAATGGACTGAAATTCGCGAAGAAAGGGTTTAAATACTTCTGCCCAGTTCACTCTATGCGAACGCAACCTATTCCTCGCGTTCGCGATGAACAAAATTTACCAGCCCTTCTTTTACCCTATGCGATCACGGCCTTTCCAATGCGATCACGTAGAGCAAATTTTTCCAACATCCTTCTCCAACTCTTCCGGATAGCCTCTAGTATAATGGTCATAACCTTTTGTACAAAACTCCAAATTACAATTGGTTTAACTTTCTGAAAACTAGACATCAAGGGATACAACTTTTTTTTTGGATCATCTTTAAATTCCTTATAGATTGTGAGTTATAAGCTTCTAAAGTCGGGATAATGCAGCATAAATTTTACTCTATGTGATCGCGGGAAGCCTTATGCGATCGCATAGCACAACTAGATTTTTTCCAATTTTTCTCTACGCTAACGCGGCCAGATCTATGCTATCTCACTGTAGCCCCCTAAAGCCAAAAACCAGTGACTAGAAATGGTCCGAAACACACCCGAGACCCTTGGGATCTCAACCAAAACATACCAACACATCCCATAACATCACACAAACTTAGTCGAGCCTTCAAATCACCAAAACAACATCAAAATACCAAATTAACCCCGAATTCAAGCCTAAAATTTTGACCTACCAAACCACGTCTGATTGACCTAAAATTTTGCACACACATCACAAACTACACTACAAATCTATTCCAACTCCCGTAATTCCATTCCAACCCCGATAGCTAATTTTCCACTGCCGACTGAAAATTGCCAAAAATCCAATTTCGTCAGTTCAAGCCTAATTCTACCACGGACCTCTGAATAACATTCTGAACACACTCCTAAGTCCAAAATTACCTAACAAAGCTATCCGAACCATAAAAACCAAATTCCGAGATCGTTTACCCATAAGTGAACTTCCAGTTGACTTTTCCAACTAAATAACCAACTTAATAGACTAAGTGTCTCATTTCTCTCCACAATCACGCCGAACCCGAACCAATAAACCTAAAACAACATGAAAGAGCTGAACTACATATAATGAAGCAGAAAAGGAGAAAATAGGGCTAAAACTCTCGGAACGACCGATCGGGTCGTTACATTCCCCTCACTTAAGCATATCGTCCTCAAACGTGCCCATAGTTGTTCCCAAAAACCATCAAAATTTCCGAATAAACTTACCACGCACATAACCCGGGTGATCTCACGTCACCCTACGCTATATAGGTTTGATAACACAACATAACTGAAATTTCACAATATAACCTGACCAATAAAACTTAGAACCAAATTCGCACTTCTGAAATAATTTGTAATATCAAAATTCCACAACTATAAACTGAATAAGTCTGAACACGCTGTATTAAGCCATATCCGTAACCCAAGATGTAATTACATAATATACCGCATGACTCGACACTCATAGCGATAAATACTAATCACAATAGCTGCTCAAAACAACCCAATACCGGTACATAACCTCTTATCAAGTAATGCCCTGCTCTAACACTTTCATATGCTGCCGATGATGAAAGAAACACGTAGAAACTAGAAACATCCCACGAGCTCAAATCATAGAAAAGATTCACATGAGAGGACTATCCTGTTATCAACAATTCGGGCGGCATACTCGGAAGATCAGCTGGGAATACATCAGGTTAGTCCCTGACAACTGGAACTGACTCAGTTGTAGGGGTCTCAGCACTAACATCTCTCACATAAGCCAAATATGCATCACACCCCTTTTCAACCATCCGCTGAGCCTTAAGAAAAGAAATGACTCGGCGTGGAGTATACTCTAAGGAAACTCTCCACTCTAACCTTGATAATCCTGGCATAGCCAGCGTCACGGTCTTGGCGTGACTATCAAGAATATCATAGTAGGGAGACAGTCAGTCCATATCAATATAACATCGAAATCTACCATATTGAGTAATAATAAATCAGCCGTGGTCTCAAAACCACTGATAGCAATCAAACATGACCGATATACGTGGTCCACTACAAGAGAATCTCCCACCAGAGTAGAAACATAAACGGGGGAACTCAAAGAATCCCGAGATATCCCCAGATGTGAAGCAAATAAGAAGACACATACAAATACGTAGAGCCTGAGTCAAATAATACTGATGCATCCCTATGACAAATGGGAACAATATCTGTGATGACTGAATTTGAAGAAATGGACTCGGATCGGACCGGAAGAGCATAGTACCTGGCCTGGCCTCCCTCTCTAGGGCGACCTCGACCTCCCCGACCTCCACCTCGAGCTGCCTAAGGTGGTGGGGTAGCATGTGGGGCTGGAAGGATAGCTGGGGGACCTGGTGGAAGACGTGGGGCCTGATAGGTCTGAGGTGGTGCACCCCTCCTCACTCTGGGGAAATCTCTGATCATATGACGAGGGTCACCATACTCAAAGCAACTCCTGAGAGGACGTGGCAACCGCTGCTGACTCTGAACTGGCCTGCTAGACTGGCCGGTGATAACACCTCGAGCAGGAGGCACCTGAGATACTGGTGGTGCATAATAAGGCTCCTGAGGTCTAGGAGGAGCTGGAATACCACTGGCTGCTAGGAGAGCAGAATGAATGGGGCGACTCACAAAACCCCTACCATAGCGTGCTGCTGGTGCACAGGCTCTTGAAAAATGACCAGTCTCTCGAAACCTCTTGGACTCTCTCTCTTCCCTGTCCCGGGCTAACATAGTCTCAATCCTCCGGGCAATACTCACGGCCTACTGGTAAGTAATATCGGTCTCCAGCTCTCTGGCCATGCTTGTCCGAATACTGGGGTGGAGTCCCTCAATAAAGCGTCGAACCCTCTCTCTGACAGTGACAACCAAAGCTGGTGCAGGCGAGCCAAATTATTGTAACAGACTGCATACTCTGACACAGTCATGGTACCCTGGCGTAGCTGCTCAAACTCCGCATGCCAAGCATCCCTGAAGCTCTAAGGGACAAACTCAAGTAAGAACATCTCGGAGAACTGAGCCCAAGTAAGTGAAGCTTCCTCGTACGGACTACTAAGCTCAAAATCATGCCACCACTGATAAGTTTTTCCCCTCAGCTGGAAAGCAGTGAAAGAAGCCCCATTCGTCTCCATAATACCCATAGTGCGGAGAATGCGATGACACCCCTCGAGAAAACCCAGGGCGTCATCCGAAGCTAGTCCGTTGAAATCAGGTGGGTGGTCCTTCTTGTACCTCTCAAGTTGGAGCTGGTCTGCCTCAGGAACAACTATCCTAGTCTCATGCTGAGCTGGAGCTGCTGGGGGCATAGGAATATACTCTTGAACCTGCCCAATATGAACCCTCTACTCAGGAGTACATGCTGCAGGAGTCTGTGTCCCTCCCCCAGCCTGGGATGTAGCTAGAGTTATCGGGAGTAGTCCCACCTGAGACAGATTACTGAAGGCACTCAAGAGCTGAGCCAATGTCTCTAGACGTCTAGAGTAACAGTATGGACCTCCTGTGCCCCTCCAACTGTAGCTGCTGGGGGCTCCTCTGCCTCTGCTCTAGCCGGTGCTCGGGCTGCACCACGTGCTCGTCCTCTGCCCCCGCCCTTGCCTCTGGTGGCTCTGACTGGGGGCTTGGGTGCCTGGTCATCAGTACGTCCGGTATGGGTACGAACCATCTGCAAGCAAGAATAGAATAGAGTTTAAGAATTTGATAACAGTAACTAGCACGATAAGGAATTCCAAAGAATTTGATTGTTCTTAACAGTTACATAGCCTCTCGAAGATAGATACGGACGTCTCCGCACCGATCCGTGAGGCTCTAATAAACTGGCTTGTGACTTGTGACTCCTATGAACCTAGACGCTCTGATACCAACTTGTCACTACCCGAATTGCCCTCCGAATGGTCTCGTGATGGAACCTAGTCCCTACGACTAGGTAAGCCTAAAACTTGTGGAACATAAGGCAAAAAAATAATAGAAACAGTAAATAAGAAGCAGAACTATAAACATTTTAGCCGCTCGGCATTTACAACTTTTACTTTCCCAAAACTCGGAACATCACAAAGTCACAAACTTTGAACTACTGTAGCTCTATACAAAGAAATAAGGAAAATGTATCTATATATCTCCTATATCTGTACTAGAGTAGGAAGGGGACTCGTGAGATGCTGCGGACGCGACAGAATTACCTCGCGGTCTCTATGCAACTGCTAAGATGCGCCTAGCCATTGTACTGTGTGCTGGTACCTGGATCTGCACATGGGGAAACATGCGCAGGAAAGGGCGTGAGTACTCCACATTCAGTACTCCGTAAGTGCCAAGACTAACCCCAGTCAAGTAGTGACGAGGTCAGGTTGAGGCTCTACCGAGTTTTAAAACAAGTCAATTATAAATTTAAAACAGTGAAATATAGATAAGCAATGATAAACGGGATTAATGTAAACTGGAAGAATTAATAGCAGAAAGAGATCCCTCGGCTCAGCACAACATATATCTCAACAGTAAATATGCAATGCAGTATAAGGGGAAAGATCCCAGATCTCAGTCCGTAGTCCCAATTTAAAAATGCTATGCAGTATAGGGGGAAAGCTCCCGAATCTCCATCCGTAGTCCCACTTTAAATATGCATTTCAGTACAGGGGAAAGCTCCCAGATCTTGGTCCGTAGTCCCAATTTAAATATGAAATGCAGTACAGGGGAAAGCTCCCGGATCTCCATCCGTAGTCCCAATTTAAATATGCAATGCAGAAGTATGTCGGATACGACTTAATTAAACAGTTCAGAAAAAAACAACAGGCAAGAATAGAGTAAAACTACCTAAGCATGGTGCAACTAGTAGCAAATAAGAGGGAATCAAGTAAGGACATGTAGGCATGCTTATTCTTAAGCTAACTACTCAGTTATGACATGAAACAGTAATATAGGAATGAAAATGAGTGATTGCATGGAAGGAAATATGGAATTTTAGCAACAATGATCCATGTACGCACTCGTCACCTCACGTACATGGCGTCCACATAACAAAATCAGTATAAAATGCCTAAGGGGAAGTCCCCAACACAGAGTTAGGCAAGCCACTTACCTTGACTGCGCTAATCAACTCAATACCACGCTCTTGCCACGAGTATCCGACTCTGGGTGGCCCAAATGTATTCAATTCGATCGTATAATGTAAATATCACCTCAAGGAAACAAAATAGCTAATTATTTCTAAGCTAATACGCGAAATTAGGAAATTCGCCCAAAAAGTCGCCCGGGCCCACGTCTCGGAATCGGGTAAAATTTATATTTCCCGAACACCCATTCGCTCATGAACTCATTCGAACAAGAATCAACAAAATCCGACGTCTAAATCTCCCTAAATCCTCAGATTTCTACTTGGGGAAGTTTCATCCGAGTTTCATGGTTTTTCATCCTATTTCATTGATTAGATTGAGGAAATGGATAGAGATTATTGATATACAAATGGGCTAAGGTTAGAAAACATTATCAATGATTCTCCTCTTCAAATTCCACTGAAAATCGCCAAATCTCGAGCTCTTAATCGATTTTGGAGTTATGAATTTCAAACCCTCGGATTTTGGTATAACCAGCCCAGGTATTTCGTACCTGCAACACTGGAATCGCACCTGCGGTGCCACACTTGCGGAAATACACTCGCAGGTGCGGAAACTCATTAAAGGACTTGGGGTCGCACCTGCGGTGGCTGGGTCGCAGGTGTGGCTCTGCACCTGCGGATATTCTTTCGCGCCTGCGAGTCTGGCTAGTCTAAGCTACGTCCGCATCTGCGTGCACCCCCTTCGCACTTGCATGTCCGCACCTGTGGAAAAACAATCGCAGGTGCGAGACACCAGAACCAGAAATGGTTTAGCTGCTCTTAAAGCTCCAAATTCACCTGTTGGGCATCCGAAACAACCCTGAGGCCCCCGAGACCTCAACCAAACCTACCAGCTGACCCTATATCTTGTTCAAACTTGGTCGAGTCTTAAAAACACATCTTATAACATCAAAATCATCAACTAGGCATAGATTCAAGCCTAAGAACTTATGAAATTTCTAAAATTCACATCTGATGCCGAAACACGTCAAAACTCATCCGAATGAACTCAAGTTTTGGACACAGGTCAGAATTGGAATTACGGGCCTGCTGTCGCTTTCGGAATTCCATTCCGAGTCTGATATCAAAATTTCACCTATCGGCCGAAATCGTCGAAATTCTAACTTTCGCCAATTCAAGCCTAAATCTACAACCGACCTCGAAAATGCATTCCTAACACGCTCCTAACCCCAAAATCACCCAACGGAGCTAACGGAGTCGACGGAATTTCATTCTGGATCCTTCTTCATAGATCTCTAGCTATGACCAGATTTCTAAAGCTAAATTCCACATTTATGGACTATGTGTCCAAAATCACTCCGGATATCATCACTCAACGCTCTGACAAGTTCCAATAACATAAATAGACATGGAAGAAATAGTTATTAGGGGATGGGGGAGCTAACTCTCAAAACGACCGATCGATTCATTATATAGGGAAGACATATATGTTTACCTCATTAGTTATACTAGTAGGTTCAAACTTGCAGGAATCCTTAACTAAGTTCACAATACTTCAACAGTTATGGAGACTATATTTAGAACAATAAGAAGTTCACACACATGGTTAAATCCTCACTCTATTAGATACGTGGACTAATAATCTTGTTCAAGTTTTCCTAAGGAGAAACAACACCAACAGAGGTACCCATATAGGCAAGAAAGCCAATATTAATCTAATCCAAACTTAGTAGCATGATCCTTATCCTATCAGATTCCCAATCAACAATCCCGATTCACAACTAAGTCCCCTTAAATCCAAGATATCAGCCAAGCACGGTGTAATGTTCATTTAATCAAGACAATCAAGCATCAATGAGTTTCCTTAGGCTTATAAGTGACAACATTAGCTTTCCATTTCAGATTTTTACATAACTCAGGGTGTTAAGTTATTAGTGTAGGCAAGGCTTAACTTATTTTTATATAAGACACTTTCAAGTGAAGAGGGAAACAGCTTAATAAAGAGTCCTTCCTGAATGAGAGCAAACAGGAAGTTCATGAGCACAATTGGGCAAACACAAGCATGGAAAGTCAACATAATTCACTCAACCTCTACACAAGGAGGTTTCTATAGGATTTCAACATTACAAGACATATCAGATAAGGAGATAACAAAATGACTATGCTACCGAATTCATTACAAAAGTTCAGGTTACAATAACAGAGTTGCATGAGTTATTAAGTATGCACAACATGTATGGTTTCAGCCAAAACAAACAGGTCAAATGCATATTACGATATGTGATGAAGACCACTTTCATTTGATCAATAGCATAGTATATCATCATCAATATGAGGATCTATATGATTTGGTGCATCAAATAAGCTCTTAAGATGATACTAAGCAAAATCTGAAGGCATGATTCAATTAAGTTAGCTGCATGTGACTAACATAAATAGAATCATCAGAAGCCTTTTTGGTTAATGACAAAGGTTTAATAGGACTTAGATCGTTTATTATAACAAATGTTCTCAGGTTATATTGTAGTCATTAACATGGATCAATCAGCAATACTAGAACAATCATACATTATTAGGAGAAACAATCATTTTAATAAATAAGAACAATAGAAATATAGTAGGAAATCATAAGCTTATTAATATATGATGAACGAAAGGAAATTAACATAGAAGACATTAGAAACACCAAATAACACAAATAATTAAAGAAAAGGGAGGGCTAGTGTTCACTGACCTTCTATAAGGCAGCAAACCTAACGAGAGCTTTGTTTAGCCTTTTAGGAATCAAAACTCTAACCAATTACGTACAAAACTCAAACTCGGGCAGAGATGAAAGAACTCAATTGAAAAAACTTAATATTTCAATGAATCTGCTAGTGAATGTTAAGTGTGTGTTCGTCTGTTAGGTTCTTGTTAGTTTGTGTTAGGTGAGAGCATTAAAGGCTTCTATTTATAGTGGCTTTCAATGCTTTAGGGTTTTAGATTAGGGATTTTCATTGTGGAAGGTGACGACATAGCAGAGGACGATAGAGAATCAGTGAAATTAGAGAAATAGAGGGAAAACAGTGAGGAGTTTAGCTATGAAGAGAGAGGTCGACCGTTGAATCTAAAAGCCATTGGTCAAAGCTTCAATGTCCAGAGGTCACTGTGTTTGACCTCTAGACATCGAATAACAATGATGAAGCGTGAGAAAGACTTCATGCATACTCCGATTTGAAAGAGCATAAGAGAACTCAGACGATTTGAAATTTCATTTTTAGGTCTAGGGTTTCAGATTTAGGAATTTCGAATCTAGTGATGAAAGAGGAAATATTCCAGCGAGATTCGTTAGTGTAAAAGACAGATTGAGTGTTGTGAGGTTTAATTTTGTTACCTTGCACAAAATTTGTGCAAGGGTTTAGGACTGATGGGTGTGAGGAGGATGAGAGAATAGAGAGAGTTTTAGGAAAGAGGGGTGGCGTTTCTTGGGAGGGAATGATTGAGGTTTAGGTGTTTGGTAGGTTTAAAGTGGGTAGGTGAAGGGGAGCCGTTGGATCATTGTGATCAATGACTCCGAAATTTCAGAGAGAAAAAAAGATGGTCGTTGGATTTTGTTTAATCCGGCGGCGGGGATAAATCACTGATGGATATTGAAATAAAAGGGAAAATTTTGTTAATCCTGGACTGTTGATTATTTGGACCAACGGTCTAGATGAAATGTGTTTCTTGTGTGAATGTGGATGGGGGGTGGTGTGGCGTAATTTAATTGGTTCTCAGGAGTTGGGGAGGATTGCCAAAGTGGATTAGAGATGGGTAGTTTCGGACAGGGTCAAATGGCTTTGGGCCCATATTTTGGGCGAGATTTAGTATAAAGGATTGCCACATTGGGTTTAGTTGAGTCTTTGCAATTGTAAACTTTTAATCTTTTAACCACTTTGAAATTAACTAAATTAAGATTAATTAATACTAATTGAATTTTATAAAAGTATAGTCATCAAATACACTATAAATTACTATAATTAATTGCTTACTTAAATACTTCATTTATCCAAATTATGAAGTTAAATTCGAATTAAATTAAATAATAAGCGAGTTGATTAAAAATCAAGGATTACTTTATTAAAATATAATTTAATAATTATGGCTTTGAATAGCATATATACCTCGAGCTTAATGAGGATCAAGCCTCACGTAGATCTGGAATGATGATCTAGAGAGGGTGGTGATTGTAGGAGTTGCCCCAGTATCATGTTATGAAAATACTGCAAGACGAAAAGATTTTGGAACCCAGAATGACTTTACAGATTGTATCTTGATTATGAGACTTGAAAGATTTGGCGATTCGGAGTTCTACTAATCGAATTTGAGTTGGAGTTTGGATCCTTGGTCAGCTTATGAGTTTGTTGTCTCTCATAGCATTGTAGCTTGGTTAACTTCTTAGAAGAAGTTCCATGTCGCATTGTTTGGTCTTGAAAAATAAGACACACACAGTCATGTATCGTAATGGGTATATGTCAAGATAGGATGTAAAAAATGCAGGAATGATGATGCTTGGCTGCTGGCTAGCCATTATTTGGGATCGGGTCGACGATATATTTGAATCTGAAGTCTCCAATTTGGAGCATTATTTGGGATGCCGAGGATGGGAATTTGAATTTGACCTGATTGTTAGCTGGGATGTGTACCGTTCCACAACCGTCGGAGCACTAAATATCCATGTGATGGGAGTATCTCCACACATAGGAGTAGTTGACTTTAAATGTAAAAATCTCCTCGTGATGGAAGTGATTGACTTAAAATTTAAAATATCTCTACACGATGGGAATATCCCCGTGCGATGGGGGTAAATAACTTGAAATGTAAAATGCTTGTAAGCTGCATAAGTAATACATCAAAACATTCAAGGTAAAATAGAGAAATAAAGGGGCATGCCCAAGAGATACTCTTCACTACGAACAAAATTGTGGCCGGCTATCGGTGGAACGTATGGTAGAATCGGATTGTTCATCCTTCGATCGGAGAGGTCGGCAATGAAATTTGCATCTATCTACTTGGAATTTCCGATACGGTGGAGTGATGGTGCGATCTGTGCGAAGTGCTCCAGTTGGCGAAGCAAACAGTTTGCTACATACAGGTCTCCGATTGGCGAAGCCAGCAACTTGATATGTACAAGGTGCTCTGAGTGATTGAGCAGACAGTTTGGTAAATACATGTCACGACCCCAAATCCTAAGCCGGCCGTGACCAGCCTATCATGGAACTAGTCTAGCCAACAATCACATACTGACATAATATTTTCATAATTTCTAAAAACTGTTTCGATATTTCACAAACTTCTCTCGCTTAATCAGTTCACAACAACAAAATGAATAAAACAGTTTATACACTACCCCAAAACCGGGAGTTAACCGTCATAAGCATTTACGAGTAGTAAAAAATAACCCTACTATCATAATACATCAAGACTCAGAACGAGGAACTCAATACAAAACATGAAATGGGAAAAGAGATGATGTGGACGCTGAACAGCTACCTCGAAGTCCCAACTCCGGCTCCACAAGAAGGAAGAGAACTAGCGCTCGGTACCAACACCTGTATCTATGGAATGTCCACGGCAGGAAACTGATCTTGAATGGTAGGTGGATCCACCGGTACTTCCCCGACTGCTGCACGGGCTGCTCCCCTACCTCTACCACAGCCTCGACCGCGGCCTTGACCTCTCGCTGGTCTAGCTGGTGTCTGGTCACCCTGATCGGTAGCACGTGTTCTCACTATCTGTGAGAGAATGAAACAACAGAAGTTTAGATTTCCAAAATCAACAAAATGGCACGACAGAATTCAAGAAAATGTTTTCCTAAGGGTTCTGTAGCCTCTCAAAGATAAGTACAGACATCTCCGTATTGATCCGCAAGACTCTACTAAACCTGCTCATGAATGTTGAGTCCTATGTAACCTAGGCTCTGTTACCAACTTGTCACGACCCCAAATCCTAAGCCGACCGTGATGGCTCCTATCTTGGAACTAGACTAGCCAATAATCACATACTGACATAATATTTTCATAATTTCTAAAAACTGTTCTGATATTTCACAAAATACTCTCGCTTAAGCAGTTCACAACAACAAAATGAATAAAACAGTTTATACACTACCCCACCTGGAGTCAACCGTCATGAGTATCTACGAGTAGTACAAAATAACCCTACTGTCATAATACATCAAGACTCGGAACGAGGAACTAAATACAAAACAAGAAATGGGAAAAGAGATGTTGTGGACGCTGAACAGCTACCTGGAAGTCCCAACTCCGGTTCCACAAGAAGGAAGAGAACTAGCGCACGGTACCAGCACCTATATCTGCACACAGGGGTGCAAGGAGTAATGTGAGCACGCCAACTCAGTAGTAATAAAAATAAATCAAGTCTAAGCAGTAAGAAACACATAGGATCAAATCGTCAATTCACAATAAGCACATCCTTTCTTTCCAATAGTGTATACATTAAATCAACATGCTTTAAAACCCAACTTCAGTAAAATCCTTTGAAAATTGTGATTTCCAACAATTTCAGAAAAATACCCAAAGAGTTTAGTGTAAAATGAAATAAACCATAAATAGCCCCTCGGGCCAAAACATGTATCATAAATCGCTCCTGGGGAAAATCATCACTCAAAATCAGTCACTCAGCATGCCTCGCAATCACTCAGTATCAGCCCCTCGGGCATCCTCGCTGTCACTCATGCCTCCCAATCACTCATCACTCGTCACTCGCACTCAGTAGGTACCTACACTCACTAGGGGTGTGTACTGACTCCGGAGGGGCTCCTTCAGCCCAAGAACTAATATCAAGCCACCTCGTGGCATATCATATCCTCACAATCAGGCACTCGGCCTCACTTAGTCAGAAGCTCTCAAAAATCCACTCAGGATGTCAGTAAAACGGGGTACTCGACCCAAAAAATATCATTTTATATCTCAAAATAGTGTAAATAAGGTTGAGGTTCGAATCAGTTAAACATAACATGAATGAGTGTAAATCATAAGTCAACATAGTGAAGAATAGTAGTAAAAGCGCCCAAGGGGTCAAAACAGGTCGGCACAAGGCCTCAAACATGGCTTACATCCCAAATATAACAATAGTCTGAAAATACGATTTAACATATGATTTAAAAGTAAATACGCAACTCAATAGTTGCCATGGGAAGGACTAAGTCCAAATCCCCAATCAGTGCACGTCACACACTCTGTCATCCAGCATGTGCGCCATTCCAAAAATAGTGAGAAAATATGAAGCCCGGGGTTTCATACCCTCATGACAAGATTTACAGTCATTCCTTACCTCAAACTGGCCCAAATACTAATTCGTGATGCTCTTTCATCTCGAATCGGATCTCGATTGCTCCGAATCTATCCAAACCAGATTAATATCATCAATATACGCTAAAGGAACAAAGCCCACTCAAAAACTATAAATTTTAACCAAAATTCCCGAAATTGGCCAAACCCGACCCTGGGCCCACGTCTCAGAATTCTATAAAAATTGCATAACAATAATCCTCATCCTTTCCAGATACATACCAAGAACATCAAAATCGTACCACAATAGCCCTTTCAATTACTCAATTAAAGTCTCAATTTCTCATCCCCTAACTTTCCCAATTTTGGGTTTAAACCCAACTAATATCAGGTTTAATTACTTAGAAAACTACATACAATCGAGTTATGAAGTCAAAAAATTTACCTCCAAGTGTTTCCCTTTTGATTCCCTCTTTAATCTCTCTCAAAAGCTCCAATTCCGTCCAACAATGGTGAAAAGTGTACTAAAACTCGCGGATATGGCTTTTTAAAGCACACTGCCCAGGCCTAATTCCTTAATCGCAATCGCGAAGCACAGAAAAGTCAGCCCCACAATTAACCCTACGTGATCGCGGAATATCCCACGCGATCGTGAAGCTTTGCCTTCACAACTCACGCGATCGCGTCCCTCCCCACGCGACCGCGCTGAACAAAACCTTCCACTCCTCACCAGCTCACTCTCCTCTACGCGGACGCGACCCTGGACACGCATTCACGTAGCACATCATTATAGACCCACGCGATTGCAACCTGAACTCTGCGATCGCATGGAGAAATTTTTCACCCCTTCCCAACTTGTCCTACGCGATCGCGAAGAGCAAAAATACCTGCAGCAAAACAGCTATCTCAAAAATCCATAAATCGATCTGTTAACCACCCGAAATTCACCCGAGGCCCTCAACCAATCATACCAACACCCATAACCTTATTCAAACTTATTCGAGCCTTCGAAACACCAAAAACAACACAAAAACATCAAATTCACCTCGGATTCAAGCCTATGAACTTTGAAACATCCAAATTTCGCGAAAGATGCCGAAACCATCCAAAGCACGTCCGATTGACTTGAAATTTTGTACACACATCCATAATGACACTACGAACCTGTTCTAACTTCCGGAATTCCATTATGACCCCAATAGCTAATTTTTCACTACCGACCAGAAACCGCCAAAAACTCAATTTTGCCAATTCAAGCCTAATTCTACACCGGACATTAAAGAGATATTCCGAACACACTCCTAAGTCCCAAATAA
Organism: Nicotiana paniculata; assembly: GCA_005239505.1. Lineage (NCBI taxonomy): Eukaryota > Viridiplantae > Streptophyta > Magnoliopsida > Solanales > Solanaceae > Nicotiana > Nicotiana paniculata. The sequence continues at coordinate 53,394 of ML362521.1, forward strand.
CCTAACGAAGCTATCTGAGACATAAAATCTATATTCCGAGGTCGTTTAGCAATAAGTCAACTCCCAGTTGATTTTTCCAATTATTAAGCTAATTTAAGAGACTAATTGTCTCAGTTCTCACCACGACCACTCCAAACCCAAACCAAACGACCCAACAGAACATAAATAGGCTAATAAACATATGATAAAGCATTAATAGGAGAAACAAGGCTAAAATACTCAGAACGACTGGCCGGGTCGCTACAATACAGGGCTTCGATTGGTGGGGCCGACTGCTCGTTACGAGGATCGTTGATTTGTTGAGCAGACGGTTTGCTATGTATAGGGTGCTTGAATGTATCAGAGACTTGGTTCTGGGATACCTGCAATAGTTGAAGTTAGTCCTTAACCTTATGAGAAAATGAATTGACTAATAAAGGAGATATAAGGGCTCTAGAGATTATAACGAGTCCGTCATTGTTCCTAGTATGCTCAGTATCCTTTGATTATTGTCGGTCTTACACTCAAATAAAGATTCTTAATAGGGGTGGGCGTTGGTATGTGTTGATTGCAATCCTGGATGTGCCCTGGATCTGATGGATTATGCCAGGAAGTTCGGTATGTGAAAAAAATAGGGTTTTCTAAAACACTTTGAAGATTGTTTATTTTTATAGCAAAAATATTTTTGTTTCGGATTACGACATTTTAGAAATTTCCTTTGATGCGGGTGTTGTTTCTGAATGATTTCTATCATGTTGATGACAATTCTTGGGGATGCCCCTGATGACATAGCTTCTTGCCGTCGTGATCGCGTCCTATTCTAACAAATTCATTACAAAGGTTTTCCTAGGGTTATGACCAAACCTTTTCAGGTTGCCTATGTATCCAAACATAATCAGGTCTGAGCATAGTTCGAGAATAAATTATGATGGAATGAATAATGATAATGATCGAGTCTGACTCAGGCAGCCTATGTATCCAAATGGAGTCGGGTTAAAACATAGTTCGATTAAAATAGATGCAAAATGATAAGACATTGAAATGAAGTGGCCGAGTCTAGATCAGACTGCCTACGTATTCAAATGGAATTAGGCCAAAATGTAGTTCAATTACATGACTCAATCGGATGTGGATTGCTTATGTTTTCCCGCCAAAAGAAATCAAGTCATGGCGTAGTTCTGAATACATACAAAATAATATTTGGATTTTCTATTACAAAAAGGGGAAAGGAGATTGAACCCTACGTGGGTTTCCTATGCATCACGTCGTGGGAAGTCAGGTTTGGCGTAGTTCTATTATAGCCAAACCCTAATTCTACTGTCTTCAAATGTAGTACCTCTTGATTGCGTCTGAGTTGGTGGGCTTCGTTTGTCTCTGGCGTCCATTTCTGCTAGGATTAATGCTCCTCCCGACAACACTCGATGGACCATATAAGGACCTTTCTAGTTCGGTGTGAAACTTTCTCTTGGCTTCTTCCTCGTGAAGGAATATCTTTTTCAAAACCAGCTGCCCCGTTGTAAACTGTCGAGGTCCCACCTTTATATTGAATGTGTTATCCATCCTATTTTGATACAGTTGACCATGACATACTGCGTTTATTCTCCTTTCATCGATGAGCATGAGTTGTTCTTGCCTGACACGTATCCATTCTGCATCGTCTAGCTTGGCTTCCTGAATGACTCATATGGATGGTATCTCGACCTCTACAGGTATCACGCCCTTTGTTCCATATATCAACATGTACGGTGTTGCCCTAGTGGACGTTCTCATAGTGGTGCAGTAACCCAATAAGACGAAGGATAGCTGTTCGTGCCACTACCTGTGATTGTCCATTATCTTCCGTAAGATCCTTTTGATGTTATCGGCCGCTCCATTCATTTGCGTCTTGTAGGCTATGGATTTGCGGTGGACGATTCTGAACATTTCGCAAATCTCCCTCATGAGATCACTATTTAGATTTGTTGTATTATAAGCTATGATTGACTCTGGGATCCTGAATCTGCAGACTATGTTATTACGGACAAAATCTGCCATTACTTTTTTTGTGAAGGCTTTGTATGTAGAAGCTTCGACCCATCTGGTGAATTAATCGATGGCTACCGGGATGAAACACTATCAATTTGATGCAATGGGTTATATAGGTCCAATCACGTCCATGCCCCAAGTGGCGAACGACCAAGGAGAACCCATTACGCTCAGCTCATTAGGTTGGAATCAAATTAAATCCCCATGAATCTGGAACTAGTGACACTTCTGCATGTAACTGATACTATCACTTTCCACGATCATCTAAAAATATCTAATTCTTAAAATCTTTTGGCTAAACTGAAACAGTTCATGTGAGGCCCCCACGTTCCTGCGTGTATCTCTTTTAGTAGTCTTGTTTCTTCAGCGGCATCGACACACCTAAGTCTGGGGGTCTTCTTGTATAGTACTTCCCCGTTAAGGAAAACAATATTAGCTAGTCTTCTTAGTGCTCGCTTCTGACCATTGGTGGCATTATTGGGTATTCTTTTGCTTCAGGGAACATTTTGACATTGTAGTACCACGACTTACCGTTTGGCTTGTCATCTATATGGAAATAATATGCGTCCTGATCTTCAACCTCTATCTCGACGGGGCCGATGTAATTCTTGTGGGATGCTGGATCGTGGATGACAAGGTTTTGAGAGCGTCCACGAACTCATTCTGGATTCTAGGAACATGTTTGAACTCAATCTTGACAATATTATTACACAAGTCTCTTACATAGTGCAAATATATCAGGATCTTGACATTTTGGTGGTCCATTCACCCTGAAATTTGTGTATCAGGAAACTAGAATCTCCTATTACTAGAAGTTGTTTGATGTTTATGTCGACTACCATCCTTATTCATAGGAGGCATGATTCATATTTCTCCATATTATTTGTGCAAGGGAACCTTATCTTGGCTGAAGTTGGGTAGTGATGTCCTGACTAAGAAATTAGGACTTCCCCAATCTCTACACTTTTGAAATTTGCTACTCCATCAAAAAACATTATCCACCCCAAGTATGACTTTGCAATATCCTCCCATGCGAACAACACTTCTTCATTTGGGAAGTATGTGGCGAGTGGCTAGTAATCCTTATCTACCAGGTTATCTGCAAGATGATCGACAAATTATTGTCCTTTGATAGCTTTCTGTGACACATACACAATATCGAACTCACTTAGAAGAATATGCCATTTGGAAAACTTTCCCATAGGCATTGGTTTCTGGAAGATGTACTTGAGTGGATCGAGTCGAGATATCAGATGTGTGGCGTATACTGACAAGTAATGCTTTAACTTCTGGGCGTTCCAAGTTAAAGCACAACATGTCCGTTATAACAAGGTATATCTGGCTTCATACGATGTGAACTTCTTGCTTGGGTAATAGATAGCTTGCTCCTTCTTTCCAGTCTCGTTGTGTTGCCTTAACATGCATCTGAATGCATTATCCAGAATAGAAAAGTAGACTAACAGCGGCTTTGCGGGTTCGGAAGGGACTAACACTGGTGGATTCGACAAATACTCTTTGATCCTGTCGAGAGCTTTATGAAATTCTTACGTCCACTTCTTAGCAGCATCTTTCTTCAACAACTTGAAAATAGGCTCACAGATTACCGTTGATTAGGCTATGAACCTACTGATGTTGTTTAATTTGCCGAGGAAGCTCATCACGTCCTTCTTTCTCTTGGGCAGTGGCAAGTCTTGAATGTGACTTGATCTTTGAAGGATCCAACTCTATCCCTTTCCTGCTGACGATGAACCCTAACAATTTTCCTGTGGGAACTGCGAATGCACACCTTGGAGGATTCAACTTCAAATTGTACCTCCGCAAATGTTCCAAAATTTTTTTAAGTCAATCAAATGATCAACACTCTTCCTAGACTTAATGATGATGTCATCCACATATACATCAATCTCCTTGTGGATCAAGCGATCAAAGAGGGTCGTCATGACCCTCATGTAGGTAGCATCGACGTTCTTGAGACAAAATGGCATGACCCTACATCAATAAACTCCCCATGGCGTGGTGATCATTATCTTCTATGCGTCTTCTTCGTATTTCAGAATCTGATAGTACCCGACAAAATAATCCACGAACAACTGCACCTCATGCTTCACGCAGTTGTCAATAACGATGTGAATATTTGATATAGGAAAATCATCCTTTGGACTAACTTTGTTGAGATCTCTATAGTCCACACATATCCTAATCTTCCCATCCTTCTTCGATATTGGTACGGTGTTTTCCAACCATGTAGGATAATTGGTGACTCTTACTACATTTGCTGCTATTTGCTTGGCGACTTCTTCTTTTATCCTTAGACTCAAATCTGGCTTGAATTTCTTGGGTTTTTGCTTGACTGATGGTTTGGCGAGGTCGGTGGGAAATTGGTGCGAAACAATGTCGGTACTTAATCTAGACATGTCGTCATATGACCAAGCGATACATCGATGTATTGTCGAGGATATTTTCCAATTCTTCCTTCTGTTCAGTATTCAGATGGATGCTGATTCAATTTTCTTTCACATCTTCTTTGTTTCCCATATTGATTAATTTTGTTTCTTCAAGGTTGGGCTTCTTCTAGCTTTTTAACTGTTCGATCTCTAGTGGGAGGTTCTTAAGCATCATGCTTTCGTTGTACTCTTCATAGTCTGGATCATTTTGATCAAGGGTTTCGTTACAAGTCATACGATTTTTATCAATTTTATTACCGAAAAGGAAAAACTAAATATAAATAAGAGCTAAAATGGAATTTGCAATGATTTCAGGAAAACAGTTATTTTTATTTCATCACAAGGAACGTCTTAACGTTCAAGGAGGTAATTGACAAAAAAGTACAGGCACGGATAACGCCTCAATTGATTGTGCATTTTTCAAAAATACTACCATTCCACACTACCAAGACTCCCACCAAACTAGAGACGGATTGACGGTTCAATTATGCAAAGTCTCTCCAGGTTCGTCATCCTGAATGATCGGTGTCTTGATATTAGTTTTGTCGTAACATTCCTCGATCGTAGTCACGAACAATTTTTCCATTCAATCAATGATGACATCCTCTGGTAGTGAGCTTTGACCCGGAACCAAAACACGCTCTGGTACAAAAGCCTTCTTCCCAGGATTACGGGTGTAAGTCTTTCCAGTAGTAGGTTGATACCCTAAGCCAGCGGTACCCTTCTGTCTTTTTGGTTCAATCGACTCTGTTATCCCATCTGATTGGGCACCCATCCCAGTCTCTGGTCGGTACCCTTACTTCATCATCTTCCTCTTTGCCATCTTTGACCTGTATGACGATTGCATACCCTGATTCTTCTCACCCTTCTCCATCTCAGTTCCTTGCATGATCCCGACTGTATGAAAGGTGACCCCATCTAATCCTTCTATGAAAGGGATTACATGCTTTAGGTAAGGTGACCGGATCCATTCCCCATGTATCTCGATCTCTTGACAATCCCACTCGAATTTCATATATTGATGGAGAGTTGAAGGAACTACCCCTGTCATAAGTATGCAGAGCCTTCCCAGCAACAGGTTGTACGTAGACAAAATGTCCATCACTTGAAACAGTATCGGAAACTCAACTGGTCCAATCTATTAGGATAAGTAGATCTCTCCGATAACATCTTTCTGCGACCCATCAAAATCCCACACCCTTACATGGCTTTCCTTCACTTCCCTCAAATGAATAACCAATTCTTGCAGAGTAGAGGATGGGCAAATGTTTACTTCAGATCTTGCATCGACAAGTACCTGGTATACGACTTTATCCCCGCACTTGACTATGACTTGCAGAGCTCTGTTATGATCCATACCTCCACAGGAAGTTCATCTCCCCGAAAGAAAATCATGTTCTATTCGACCATCTTTCTAGTGGTTGTTGGTAACGCCTCGTCGGTAGTGTTGCTTGGCACACTTACTCCACTTAACACCTTCACCAAAGTATTTCTATGACTATCGGATCTCATAAACAAATCCATAATCGATATGTGAGCAGGGGTCTTCCTCAGTTGTTCCTCCACGAAACATTATTCAACTAGCATCTTTCTCTAAAACTCTACTGACTCGACGTCTTTTATGTTTTTTCTTTGGTTCCGTTCCTTACTCGGCTTCCCTCGATTTACCTCTTCTGGAATGTAACACCTCCTTTACCTAGTCATCCCATGAGCAGCTGTGGAGTCTGTCATTTTACACTTTCCTTTCTGCAGGTACGTCCACGTCACTGTTTTGTATTCTTAACTCTCCTTATTTCTGACGATGGTGGACCATTGTTGGTACATTTGAACCATCGCATGAGGTTTCAACTGTACAGTAATTAATAGAGTCTTTCGGGGTGGAACTCTCATAGCTTCGACATTCCCAATTGTGACGGTGATCCCCTTCAGATCATAATCTCTTACAATGCAATCATGCTGGCTCCTTGATTCCATAATTTGACAATAGGTTACGGTTCACATTCAGTGGAGGTGGGGTATATTGGATGGCTCCACTCTTGATCAGTATCTCAATCTCATTCTCCAGTCTATAGCAGTCCTCAGTATCATGCACAAGAACAATCGAATGGTAGGCATAATGCTTGGTCACGTCAAAATATTTGGAGGGTTTGTCGGAATTCTCCCTTCCACTTGGTATTTACTTCGACTCTCTTCAGCCTTTCAAATAACTGGGCTAAGGGTTCAATAATCAGATTATAGTTTTTTGGGATTTCTTTCTTCAAAGTTTGGGCGTGTCCGTGGTGCATAGGTTGGTCTGTTTTTATCGGTGGTGGTTTGGACTAGGGCATATGGTCTTGGTGGGTTTTGATTTATATGGGCTCGGGGTGGGTTGTATTGAGGTTGAGTATTATATTATGGTTGGGTGTTGTATACAGGGACGTAGGTGGGTTGGTATGAAGGATGTGTGTTTATGGGGTAGGAGTTCTTTCTGCGGGGAGGACTGGACTGGTAATAAGTGAAAATTGTTGTTACTTCCTCCTTTTTCTTCTTCCCACTCCCTAAGGAACCAGATTGTATTTGATCCTGGCAGCTTGCAGTGCAACCACTGAATGTAGTTTGTGTGATTTGATACCTTCTTCCAAAAAGTCACCCATCTTAACCAGCTCGAGAAATTTTGTCCCATCATACCCATCATCTTTTCAAAATAAATCCCCTCTTGAGTCATGCTGAAATACTTGGTTAGCTCATTATCATCTAGTGGGAGTTGGGTCATGGCAGCCTCCGATCTCCAGTAGCGAGCATACTTTTGAAAAGACTTTGAGCATTTTTTCTGCAAATTAACTTGGTCGAAATTGTGTGGAGTGATCTCAGTGTAAATCAGAAACGGTTCATAAAATCCTCTGCCATGTCTTTCCCCTCCCTCCAGTTCCTGGGGTACTGGAGGGTATACCAAGTGAGTGCTTCTCCTGTCAGACTCCTTATAAATAAATTCATTCTCAACTTTTCAATTCTTCCTACCCCGACAAATTTGTCATAATAGGCCCTCAAATAAGCATGGGGATCACCCATTGCATCGAAAATCTCGAACTTCGGAGGCGTATACCCTACGGGCATGCCAACATCGGGATGTATATACAAATCGTCAATCCAGGCTCTCGCACCCTCGAGCAACCTGGATATTCTTCATCTGCTTTCTCAACACTCGCAGCTGTTCTGATAAAGACTCCTCCTCTTTGTACTTTGCTTCTTTCTCCATCTCAATATATTGATCGATCTCGTATAGAACTCTAACCGTGACGGGAGCAGTAAAGGTAGGTTCTGATGTGGAATATACAAATGGAACATACCTCTCATGGATGGCGGTGTGTGCCGAAGGTATGTGCTGGGTCTGGTTGTTGGGAAAATTGATGTTATCACGAGGAGGAGTATGAACTAAGTTGTTGGTGACATATGGTTTTTTTTTTCTGGTTATAAATGGGAACATAATGTGTATGTATAGGAGGATTTGGCCGATTTGCGGGGTCTACTGGTTGTATAACTTGAGTTGTGAGATTTGTAGTGACTGTGGTTGGGGTACTATTTGTTTGTCGGGTGGTTGAAGGGAAATGATCAGGGATTGAATCTAATGAAGGGAAGTGTGGTGGTTGCAAAAGCGTCGTCACGGCCAAATGTGCTAGCTCCCGTATATGTTGTGCTTCTTCTCTTAGTGATTCCATTTCTTGTGACATCCTGGAAATGTGCTCATCATTTCAGGTATTTTTCTTTCTCCCCGATTGCCCTGGGTTGTCTTCTACTACTAGACCATTTCCGACTGGGTCGTCCATTGCAGACATCTTCCACGTTATTCTCCAGACTGTTCTCGGCCAGTTTTACATATCAACACAAACCAACCTCTATTTCAGAAATTGCACAAATATGAGCACATAGAGCAATTAGTTCACTTATTCAAAGAAGTGTAGTTCCTAAGATGCGATGGATCTCTCTTTGCTATAGGTAGGACTATGTTGAGAATGTTTGAAGAGAAATAAGATTTTGACACATTTAGATCCGGAGCAAACTTTGGTTTTCATTGACAGGCTTATGATTACAATAGATGGGAGCTCTGGTTACAACATTGTCTGTCAACATTCACAAAATATGCATAGGCTTATAAGTTTTACATTAAAGAAATAAAAGGGGTACAAGGTAAAGGAAAATCAACTCTCGCAGAGTCACCTCCCAAGTTTTTTTTCTTCAAGCTCCTTCTTAGCATGCTCTTACTCATTGTTGTACTCGGGTTCTTCTTCAGGATCCTCATTCGGCTTTGTTTCTGATTCAACTTGTATGTACTCAGTCACCTGATCAGCATCCTGCGGTGGCGGAAACATGTGGTCGACCGACCCTAGGACTACTTGTCAATGCATGGCGGTGGTAAGGAGATAGTGGGGCAGAATCTCAGGGTATATTTGTAGGGTTGGTGTTGTATCCTCCAGTCCGGTCAACCCTTCTCTGCTAGGTCTAGCGAGCTCATATTCTTCATTGATCCACACGAAGTATTCAGGCGTACACCAGAATTTTCGACCCATTGGCATCATGATCAAGTCATTCCACTCGTCTTGAATTCTACTCACCCTTGGGATTACAATTTTCCCTGTGTAATCATCTTCATATAAAGTTGTTCTCAACCAGAGGGGCACGTCTTGGATAAGACCAAATTTTCTTAGAACCTGCGGAGGTGCATACAGTTGAATTCCTTCAAGTCTCACTAACTCGATGAAGTATCTTCCAGGTCTCCTCGAAATTGCTCGTCCACCTAACCATGAATGCTTCCAGTTTACCCATTTCCACTTAGATGGGTCAGCATGTCTCTCCACTCCTCTTTCCCGTGCGATGTAACCTAGTGCCTCATCCTCTTGTTGTGACTCCTGATCATGTTACCGACACCCACAAAATAGTCGACGATTTTCTCCCTAGTAGGTTGCCATCTTTGAAAAATTCATATCCTCTAGAACATGCTGACAATGCTCGGAGCGTCTCTGCTAATATCATGGAGACCAAGGTGACTTGGAGATTCCCCCGAAAAGTACAAAACCAGGAGCAGTAAGTTGATGTTGATTCGCCTTTTTCTTTGCGGGAAGACCACTAATCCCAATAATGCCAGAGAAAAGGTTGGGGGGAGGAGATTTTCTCAGGTTGCTTGATCTCATTGAAACACCTCCAGATGCTACTCGTAACTTTCTCAGTGTCTCTATATGTCAAACAGTTGGTCCAGGCTCACCCATTTGTCTTCAACATTCCTCAAATTCCTATTTTTTGTCAAACCCAAAGCATGAGTTGGGCATGATAACTTGCAGTATCAGTTTTCTCCCGGAAAATGGCAACCCCGTGAAGCTTGTGATTTCCTCCAGTGTTGGTACCAATTAACAATCGAAGAACTTCAAAACCACCTTAGCTGGGTCCCAGAATTCTATCAGCAATCTTGTAAGAACTTTGTCAACCCGAATGTTCATCAAAGTGGTTAACACTCTCAAGTGCGTTCTTGTCTCATCTCCATGATCCCGGTGAATGTTTCTCCACAAGTGCTTCATCTTGTGTGGTGCGCCCATGACCATATTTATTTCGGGGTTGTTGTGGTTGATTTCTTTCTGAAGAGGTGAAAAGGTTTGTTAAGTGTTTGCTCCGGATCTTTAGCATCTCATCTGGATAGGTTTGTCGTCACAAAAGGCATATTGTTGGGTGCATGGCCTATTGACATTAAGGTGGATTTCCTAATCGTGAGTCGAAACCAAGGACCGACTCACCTAAGGTTTATGCAATATGAATTATGCTTTCTAGAATAGAGTATTTCCTAATTTTGAAGTTTGAATGAGTACTGCTAGATGTTATATCAGTTAACTTGACAAAGCCGTTCTTTCAGACTAGGAAATTTTTAAAGAAGGTTCGGAGGGGTGTAAGAGAACCCTCGCGTGTCATTTGTGTGTAATAGTGTACAACCAAGACACGATAGGAAAGAATGTGATAACAGTGTATAAAGTAGTAACAAATAATTGGTGATAGCAGTAGAAATATTAGAAGCGGGAAAATGAGTACATGTTAAACAAGTAAGCACATATTTGCAAAGTTAAGTACGGTTAAAGCAGCATATAAACAAACATCCCAAAATTCCAGATCTAGCATAAGTCTGCTAAGGTTAGAACCTAAGAGTATAATTCCTCAGTAGAGTCACTATATTATTGCACCCTATTTTTCTCATGTCAAAACAAGATTCAACTAGTGATTCTTTTGTTGTTGATAAAAGAGAGTCGTCACTTAATATTTTAAGATATATTAGGGTACCTATGTTTTATTAGATTATTATCCTATTGGTCTACAAACCGATAAAATTTGGGTAAGGGTTCTTGTTTTTCTAAGGGGAAGGTGTTAGGCACCACTTAAAATCTACCTAGGTAGCTCCTTAGGGCTTAGGCTATGTATGGGGAAGTAAAAATATATATCCTGCTTAATTAAGTGCTTTAAAGTGCGTAAGTGATCCTAAGTCTAGTCTTGAAAGTCTACAATTTTGGAATAAAATTGTATATGTACTTTGGAAAAAGAGATAAAGGTTATTATAAAATTTATAACTTGTGAAAATATTTTGAAATGTTTAAGCCCTTAAAAGACTTGTAAAATACTGCTATGTTTGAAATATTTGTCTTTTGAAAAACAAGGGGGGGGGGGGGGGGGGTTTTTNGTTATTTGTGTAACTTAGTGAAGTATATCATGTAATGAGTATAAATTTGAAGAATTGATTTCAAACCGGAGTTATGTCCTTCATTTAAAGCTCATTGAGTTCACTAGTTGCAATTTACTAGACCTGCTTGGTTTCATTAGTTTAAGACCAACCTTGAAATACCTGTTCAGTTCTGATTTCTTTTCAAAGAGAAGCTATTTATTTTAAAGTCTATTCAATATCAAAGACCTCATAAAATAGTTAGTGATAAATAAAATGTGGCCCTTTATTTATTAACAATAAGTGATCAAAATGTTGGAATACCTTATTGAACATAGTAGATAAACTCATAATCTTTCTTTATTTTTACTTATGGGATTTGGTTTGCCTAGATTTCCTAAAATTATCGAAGCATAATTGAAATATCCAATAACAGAGTTAGTATCACATATATATAGAGAATAAACAACAAGTTTTATTTATCTAGGAGCGAAGAAGAAAAGTGAATTGGACTCAAAATTGGGCCAACGAAAATTCAGGCTCAACAGACTTCATGCGCAACAGCGGCAGACTTCACTCAACAAAATGGACCCTACACTGGAACATGGGATTGAGTTCTAAAGAACTTAGTAGCTAGTTAAATCATACATAAAAAATAATATAAATACCATTAGTGAAATCAATGTGAGGCCCAACAAGACAAAATAATCAAAGGGTAACGAAATTAAAGAATATAGTGAAACCATATTCACTTTTATTAATCCTAAATAGATTAATAACATTCAGTGATTAGAAGCTTAGGGAAAAAATTTATTCATGGGCAAGATACCCTTTGGATCCCTGGCACTTCAGAGTTCACAAGAGTCTCAGGGACCTCGAGTAGTGCTTTTGTTAGGGAAGGGCGTCTTAACCATAAACTAGATCCCACTCCAAATGCCCTTAATCACTCACACTCACTCCTCCCCAAAGGTTTAGTTACAAATGAGGTCTTCACTTTAGTGATCAATATGGTAGCAGCAAAAAACAAAAAAGTTCAGATATACGAAATTGCTACAGAAGTTATGTAGAACACTATCATCAAAGTTGAAGGAGATGAATAGTACGAGATTACATTACTAACTTTAGGATCACAATCCAAATACAAGAGGGTAGGTTGCTGCAAGTACTTACAACATCCAGAAACATTCAACATGCATCAAAACACTTAAAGAAAAAGAAACTAATCATATATGTAAAACAAGGAGAGTTCATAGCAACTACCAGTAAACCAATCCAAGTTAATAATGCTAAGTTAAGTGATACAAGGGGTAGGGAAGCCATTTTGTTTTGAGCATTTTCACTTCACTCGCCAGTTCTCGAGCATGACTAGCTCCCTATGATGTATTATGACTTATGTAAATCGTGAATTATGGTTTTCAGGATAATCAGAATAGATTTGGAAGAACAATTCTTAGCTTGAAACTTTAAATTTGAAAGGTTTGACCAAGTTTTTACTTTTTAGTATTCGATCTCGGATTTGGATTTTATGATTTGGTTAGATTCGTTAGGTGATTTTGGACTTGGGAGTGCGTCCCGGAATGTGATTTGGAGGTCCGTGATAGAATTAGGCTTGAATTGGCAAAATTTGAAATTTAGAGTTTCTTAGTCGGCAGTGAAAGTTTTGATATCGGGGTTGGAATGGAATTCCAGAAGTTGGAATAGGTTCGTAGTGTCATTTTTGACTCGTGTGCAAAATTTGTGGTCAATCGGACTTGATTTGATAGGTTTCGGCATCGAATATAGAAGAGAAATTCTTAGTTTCATTAAGCTTGAATGGGGTGTGATTCATGGTTTTAGCATTGTTTGATGTAATTTGAGGCATCGACTAAGTTTGTGTCATATTATGGGACTTGTTAGTATACTTTTTTGGGGTCCCATGAGGCTCGGATAAGTTTTGGAAGATTTTATGGTTTTGAGCATAAGCATGTAATCATCCAAAGGTCCATTTTTAGTTCTAGAGATCAAAATTTAATTTCAAGACTTCCAGGATTTTGATAATGAATTATATGAGTGATTTGGAAAGTTTGGTCTAATTTCATCAAGTTGCGATTGGGTTTTTAACGTGAAACATGAGTTAATTATTTAACGAGCGAAATGGGCATCGCACTAAGCAAATGAGCTCCGAATTGAGTTTCGATTGAAGGACTATGTTCGTATTATTTTTTGTGACTCATAGGAACAAGAAACATCGAATTCCGAGTTCGTATGATGGAGTTAGAGCATTTTTAGTGAAATTAAAGATTGTTGATGCATCAGATCTGGTGTGCACCTTTAGCGACCAGATGTGACACTTTTAGAGACGGGAATTGGCTTTTGGCGTGACCAGAATCGGGTTTTTAATGTTGTTCTATTTTTTTCCGCTCAGTTTAGCATTTTTAGTGAAAGAACACGGCTTTGGGCAATTGTTTGAGCTATAAATCATGGGAAATCTGAGGTAAGTCACTTGTGATCATTTCCACTCCATAATATTGAATTATCATCGAATAATCCGACTAGATTACATGTTTTTGAGGTGTAAATTAGGGATTTGGACCTAGGGATTTGAAAATAAGATATGAAGATTTGGAGGCCGAATTGTTATCTGAATTTAGTAATTTTGGTATGGTTAGACTCGTGGTTGAATGGGTTGTCGGATTTTATGAGTTTCGTCGGATTACTAGACGTGGACCCTACGGGCGATTTTGAGTTAAATTTCAAATTTTGTTGGAAAAATTAGTATTTTCATATGGAATTAATTCCTATTATTAGTGTTGACTAAATTGAATTAATTGTGGCTAGATTCGGGTCGATGGAGGCCGATTCGAGGGGCAAAGGCATTTCGGAGTAGGATTTTGCTAGGATTGAGGTAAGTAATGATTGTAAATCTAGTCCTGAGGGTATGAAACCCCAGATTTTACATTGTTTTACTATTTTGAGGTGACACACTTGCTAGGTGACGGGCGTGTGGGCGTACACAGTTGGGGATTGTGAATTCGTCCGTCCCATAGCAACTATAAAATTGCTTATTTGACTTAAATTATATGATAATTATGTGTTTTAGAATTTGAACCCTTAGGGGCTTTTTCTTATTATCCTCTCACCTTTTTTTATTTAAGATCTATACTCAGTCATGCTATGTTTACTGATTTCATAACTCAGTCTTTATTACTCCATTTTGATGCATAAAATGATATTTTGCGCTGAGCACCCTACTTTACTTATAGCCCGAGTGGCTTGAGAGGTTTCTGACTGAGTGAGGCCGAGGCCCTGTGTTGTGAGGATATTATGGGATCGGGCTGCACACCGCAACATGTTGTTATTGATTCATAATTTTTTTAAGGCCGCGGGCCTGATTGATTTATGCCATGAGGTGGCTTGTTATAGAGCTTAGGCTGTAGGAACCCCTCCGTAGTCTGTACACCCCCAGTGAGCGCGAGTACCTTGAGTGAATGATATGATGTTTTGCCCGAGGGGATGTTCTTGATTCATGTTGTGCCCGAGGGGATATTTACGAGCGATTGTGAGGTAATGCCCGAGGGGCTGTATATTAGTGACTGTGAGGTTTGCCGAGTGGCTGTTTATAATTCATGTTTGTCTGAGGGGATGTTCTCAATTGATGTTCGCCGAGGGGCTGTTCTTGATTTATGTTGCACGAGGGGCTATTTATGTTTTTATCATTTTTACTCATTATTTTATCACTTCGTTGAAAACTGTTGAAAGATGTTTTAAATGGTTTTACTGAAACTGGATTTAAATGAGCTGAATTGATTCAAAATCCTGATTTTAAAAGCTTGTTGTATTTTACTGAGATTTCATGATATGAACTCTATATGTTTTATTTCTCGTCACTACTGCTCAGTCTCTATTTACTTTTATTAGTTACTGAGTTGGCATACTCACATTACTCCCTGCACCTTGTGTGCAGATCCATGTATTTCTGAACTTGGTAGTGGGTGTTGATTACTCAATGGCAGGTCCATTGGAGTTAGTAAGGTAGTTGCCTGGCGATTGCAACCCTGCTTTTCTCCCTCCTTATCCTCCCTTAGTTGTCTTAAGTTATTTCCAATCTATGTTTGTCTTTATATTGTCAGACAATTATAGTATATGCTCATGACTAGTGTCACCCCGATGTCAGACTTTCTTTCCGCACTGTTGTTTTGATATAAATTCCTTATGCATGTTTATTGTTAAATAGCTTTGGTTTTGTATTAAAAATTAAAATATTGATTGGTTTTAGTAGTGTGTCAGCTTGCCTACTACCACATTAGGCGCCATCACGACAATGTTAGTTTTGGGTCGTAACATGTTGATATTAGAGCCTTGATTACATAGGTCTCACGAGTCATGAGCAGGTTTAGTAGAGTCTCGTGGATCGGTACGGAGACGTATGTACTTATCTTCGATAGGCTGTAGAACCTTTAGGAAATCCCACATTCTTGAATTCTTATCGTGCGGCATTGATTCAGTTTGAAATGTAACTCTGAAATACCTTCCACGCATTCGTATGTGCGCATGAGCGCTAGGTATCAGCTGTGCATCGACGACTTGTGATTCCTTGAATGAGAGGCGAGATGTGATTTCTGTCTGTTGATGTTGAGCCAATCTGGAAGACTTGTGGTCGGGCTTTGCATGTAGTTTGAGCACTGAGGTGTTGATTGTGTGAGCGCGTGCTTTTGGATTTATATGTTTGGTAGTGTCCCTATTAGTGGAAGTGATGGCCGGGTGGCTATATGATGAGTATGAAGTGTTTGCTAGATATGTTCATGATTTGGATGTGACGAGCAGGGTCTGCTTGAGGGTAGAAAGAACCATTTGATGCTTGATTTCCATCCTGATTCTATGTATAGCCCCGAGTTATTGGTGTGTTGAAGGATATTTTCATGTTGTTTAGTTGGGGAATGAAGTAGATTTCATGTCGTGATATGAGTTCAGACTCAGGAAGATTAAGTGACCATGTGATGTTTATGACGGTGGAAGGGTATAAAGAGATGTTAGTTTGAGACGAAGCAGGTGGGTTATCTCCTGTGGGGTGTCCTGAGGGCGTGTGATCCCTATGCTGTTTCGTAGAGAGTCCTCCTTTACTAGTGAATTATATGTGATGCACATTGAGTTTGGATCGCGTATGAGAGTTGTCTTGACTGTTACGAGGGTGAATGCAAGGTTTGCAGATGATTTGAAGTACTACATGGTTTGTGTTGCAAGAGCTTATGAAGGATTTAGTTCAATCTCACTATGGTATTATGACAGTAATAGAGTATGGGCACAGTGAGTTTTTGTGTGTTTTGACCTATGGCTTTGAGCTAAGTGGGGGAGTTTGCTAATGATAAGTTGATTACGCGGATAAGTGTCGTATCATTTTCAATTTGAGGTATACTGGTGAATCAGTTGTGGCTTACAGGGGTTGAGATCGAGGATGACTCGAGTAAAGGAATTTTGGATAGGGGTTGTGTTATGCTTTATGGGTGTATAAGAATCATGGAATGACTTGAGTTGTTATTGGTGCAGGATGTAATGTGCATGGAGCATGAATTTATTTGGTTGCATTTATGTGGGGTTACTTCCTGGGGTGTTGGAGTAGTAATGGAGCACAGGTCGTTCGATTCCTTTGATCAGTCTAATTGAGGATTGAGCAGAGTGGATGACTCTCGAGAATCATTCTAATGGATTCAAGATGTATACGTAACAATTGGGGATCTTCAGGATGTGTATTTGGCTAGAAACCGAGGTTTAGATTGGAGGGTGTCAAGACTTGTAGCATTTCTATATCATTGGATCCTACATATCAGTATAAGGAAAGTGAAGGTAATGGCTTTAGATTCGCAAGAAGTCTCTTCAGGGTAAGTTTTTTGAATGTGGTTCTTTTGGGGATATTTGAGAGAGTATTCAGCAGCTTAAAAGGCCTTGGACGGAGTGGTTTTCTGCTTGGGTCTCGTATGGTGAGTCTGGGTTGAGGATTGTGGTATTATGGCAAGGAGAAGTATCAATTCGAAGGTAATTCAGAAGGAACTTGGATAAATAGGACAGCTTGGTAGTAGGTTGGATCGGCATGGTAAGGGATATGATTAGCTCTTTGGGTTCTTATGAGGTAATGAGTTTCTACAGGTGTCTCGTGTCAATGCTCTTGGGTTTTTGGTGACCTACGTAGCTTGGTTGAGCTAGAAGGATTCAGTCTCGACGGTTTGGTTTTGTGAAAATGGGATTTTGAGAGTCCTTGATGGCTTCTACCACGGTTAGAGATGTATATTTTCTACTGGCGTGAGGATCATGTGATGTATAGTGATTTTCTTCTAGATGGGATCAAATGGAATGTTCTTGGCTAGTTGAATATGTAGTTTCTTTTGGCTCGGAATGGATTATGAAGTTCTCATATTTATCATAGGATGGCATGGTATATGCAGTATGTTGTAAAGGGTTGATATTTCCATGTGTGAGGTTAAAGTTCAGTTCTGGAAGGAAGGTCATAAATTCTTAGGCAGCATGGACAGTTTCAGATGACTAGGTAAATGATATCACTAATTGGTGCGGTTTGATGAGAGTATACATGTCACGACCCCAAATCCTAAGCCGGCCATGATGGCGCCTATCATGGAACTAGGCTAGCCAACCATTTCAGACTATCATATTATTTCATAATTTCCCAAAATTAGCAGATTTTAAAATAGCAAAATGAGATGAAAAATTTATATACACTTTCCCAAAACCTGGAGTCAACTGTCATGAACATCTAGAACTATAAATACAATGTACAACAAGGTGACTTGCTACTACAAATCCTGGAGTACAAAAGACAAAAACCTATGAACTGAGGAAAAGAAAGGAGGTGAGCTGGGGACGTTGAGCAGCTACCTTGATCCTCGAACAACTCCAAGCACGTCCGAAAATCAACTAGTGAGATGGTTCGGTACCTGGATCTGCACACAGAGGTGCAGGGAGTAACGTGAGTACGCCAATTCAGTAAGTAATCAAAGTAACTAAAAACTTGAGTGTAGTGACGCGCATTTATAAATCATGTAAATACATATAATGAATAACAGTGGAAATGCATAAATCAAGTCAGGAATCTACATTCCGAATATTTCATAAAACTCCAGCTTCCATTTAAAAATCTCGCATAGAATCATTTATCCAACATTATCATCAGAGGCTCAGTGTAAAGAAGAGTGAAAAATAGTAGTTTCATAAAATATAAGCCCCTCGGGAACAATATAACTCACAATAAAGTCTCTTGGGCAAGCCTCTCAGTCACTCGTGACTCCACTATCAGTATCTCATGCTCACACTAGACACTCGTACTCAGCAAGTACCATCAATACACACAACTGGTGCGGCGGGCAGCCCAATCCAACACACACACACACACACACAAACATATATATATATATATATATACTAATGCAGTGTGCAGCCCGATCCTTACAACATATGATGCGGCGTGCAGCCCGATCCATATAATAGTCGACTGCTCTCACTAGGGGTGTACAGACTCCTGGAGGGGCTCCTTCAGCCCAAGCGCTATATCTGCTGCGACGTGCAACCCGATCCAGTATGTACATTGCTGCGGCATGCATCCCGATCAATATATAACATGTATTGTTGTGGCGTTCATCCCGGTCCATATATATATAATATATATTGCTGCAGCGTGCACCCCGACCCATATAATCTATATTGCTGCAGCGTGCATCCTGACCCATATATAATATGTATTGTTGCGGCGTGTAGCCCGATCCATATGTAATACATAACATATATATTGTTGCGGCGTGTAGCCCGTCCCATAACTATCCTCACATACTCGGCGCTAGGCCTCACTCATTCATCCTCAGAAGCCACTCGGGCAATTCATCCCAACTCACGGGACTCAGCCCAAATACCTCTCAGAGTTTCAAACAGTGCGATAATAGTGAGAATAACAACAAGTGGTAAACATGACTGAGTTTACAAATGTTCTATCAGGATAGTGGTAGAATAGTGTAAAAGTACCTCTGAGGGTCTAAACAAGTCGGCACAAGGACCCAAACATGGCTCACACCCCATGAACAAGTATAAATTTCTAAAATACAGGATATCGCAGGATTTCAAATCAAATACGCAGCTTAATAGTCGCTACGGGACGAACCAGGTCACAATCCCTATTGGTTCATGTCCCCACGCTCGTCACCTAGAATGTGTGTCACCTTATTTACATAAACAATATCAAATAACGGGGTTTCATACCCTTAGGTTTAGAGTTACAATCGTTACTTACCTCAAAACAGCCCAAAAGCTACTCCGCGATGCTCTTGCCCCTCGAATTGGCTCCCAAATGCTCCGAATCTAACCAAAACTAGATTAACATCATCAATATATGCTAACGGAACAAACCCCAATCAAAAGATATAAATTTTAAGCACAATTCCCGAAATTGGCCAAACCCGAGCCTCGGGCCCACGTCTCAGAATTCGATAAACCAATAGAATTTATAATTCCCTTACGAGTCTACCCATACCAAATTTACCGAAATCCGACCTCAATTGCCCACTCAAAACACCAATAGAATTTTCCAAACTTTCCTCCTATTTTTTCCAACTTTTCTACTTTAATTCCTCAAATTGCATGGTGAAAATCAAGATAAATTTATGAAATTGAACAAAAAATGATTGAAGAACACTTACCACAAGAACCCCACTGAAAAGCTCGTCCAAAATCTCCTTCCACTGAGCTCTCTAATGAAATATCGAGTTATGGCCAAGAACCCCCGAATTTAGAACTTAAACTGTCTGCCCAGGCCTCTTCCTTCACTGCGATCGCGAAAACTCCCACGCGATCGCAATGAACAATTCTGCTACCCCATCAAATTACACTATGCAATCACAGAAATTCACACGCGATCGCGATTCAACAGGAAATAAACCCACGCGATCGCGAACCACTCTACACGATCGCGAAGAACAACGACTCAGCCCACTCACGCACCCTTCAACTCTACCCGAACGCGAATAACACCACGCGATCGCACTGCACAACAACCTCACACTCACACGATCACGACCTCCACCACGCGATCGCATATAACAAAAATCCTGCCATCACCACCTACGCCTACGCGATCGCAAACATCCTCCCGCAATCGCGTAGAAGGAAACCAGACACTCAAACCATCAAAAATCTGCCCAGTTTTTTAAGCCAAGAGTTGGTCCGTTAACCACCCGAAACACACCCGAGGACCTCGGGACCTCAACCAAACATACCAACATATCCCATAACATCATTCAAATTTAGTCAAGCCTTCGAAACACCAAAAACAACGCCAAAACACCAAAATCACATCAAATTCAACCCTATGAACTTTGAAACTTCTAAATTTCGCCAATGATGCCGAAACCAACCAAAACACATCCGATTGACCTGAAATTTTGCACACATATCTAAAATGACACTAAGAACCTGCTCCAACTGTCTGAATTCTATTCCAACCCCGATAGTCTATTTTCCACTGCCGACCGAAAATTGCCAAAAATTGACTTTCGCCAATTCAAGCCTAATTCTACACCGGACATCAAAACTTCATTCCGAACACACTCCTAAGTCCCAAATCACCTAACGAAGCTATCCAAGCCATAAAATCCACATTCAGAGGTTGTTTACAAATAAGTCAACTCCCAATTGACTTTTTCAACTATTAAGCTAATTTAAGAGACTAAGTGTCTCTATTCTCACCACGACCACTACGAACCCGAACCAACCGACCCAACACAACATAAATAGGCTAAGAAACACATGATAAAGCAGAAACGGGGGAAACAGGGCTAATCTCACGGAACGACCGTCCGGGTCGTTACATCCTCCCCCTCTTAAACAAACGTTCGTCCTCGAGCGGGTATAGAAACAAACCTGGATTCTTGAATAAGTGGGGATATCTGCTCCTCATCTCCCGCTCGATCTCCCAGGTGGAATCCTCCACCGGCTGTCCTCTCCACTGAATTTTCACTGAAGATATATCCTTAGACCTCAGCTTTCTGACCTGACGACCCAAAATAGCCACTGGCTCTACCTCATATGAAATATCACCCTCGAGTTGAAGCGTGGTGAAGTCCAAAACATGAGACGAGTCACCAACATACTTTCGGAGCATCGAAACATGGAACACCGGATGAACGCTCGATAAGCTGGGAGGCAAGGCAAGCCTATAAGCCACCTCCTCAATCCTCTGAAGCACCTCAAAAGGCCCAATAAACCGGAGACTCAGCTTTCCCCTCTTCCCGAACCTCATAACACCCTTCATGGGTGACACCTTTAGTAGCACTTTCTCCCCAACCATGAAAGACACATCTCGAACCTTCCGGTCCGCATAAATCTTCTGCCTAGACTGTGCCGTGCTAAACCGCTCCTGAATCAACTTCACCTTACCCAACGCATCCTGAACCAAGTCTGTGCCCAATAGCCTAGCCTCACCTGGCTCAAACTAATCAATCGGAAATCTGCACCTCCTACCATATAAAGCCTCACACAGATCCATCTAGATACTCGACTGATAATTATTATTATAAGCAAATTCCGTGAGTGGAAGAAACTGATCCCATGAATCCCCAAAATCAATGACACAGGCATGCAACGTATCCTCCAAAATCTGAATAGTAAGATCTGACTGCCCATTGGTCTGAGGATGAAATGTTGTGCTCAACTCAACCTGAGTGGCTGCACAACCCTCCAAAACTGAGATGTGAACTGAGTACCTCCGTCAGAAATGATAGAAACTGGAACTCCATGCAATCGGACAATCTCCCTGATATAAATCTCAGCTAACCTCTCCGAAGAATAAGTAGTACCAACAGGAATGAAGTGCGCAGACTTGGTCAGCCGATCCACAATAACCCATATAGCATCAAACCTCCTCGAAGTCCGTGGGAGTCTAACTACAAAGTCCATGGTGATTCGGTTCCACTTCCACTCCGGAATGTCTAATCTCTGAAGCAATCCACCTGTTCTCTGGTGCTCATACTTGACCTGCTGATAGTTGAGACACCGATCCACAAACTCAACAATATCCCTCTTCATCCGCCTCCACCAATAATGCTGTCTCATGGATGGAATGCCGTGAACTATGCGCCTCAGCTAGAATCAAATCTCGAAGCCCATCCACATTGGGCACGCAAATCCGGCCCTGCATCCTCATGACCCCATCATCACCTCCCTGGCATCACTACGACGGACCCTGTCCTGAAGAACGAGCAAGTGTGGACAATCGTACTGGCATGCTCAAATATGATCATAAAGAGAAGACCTGGAGGCTACACAAGCCAATAACCGCGGGGACTCTGATAGATCCAATCTCACCAACTGACCTGCTAAAGCCTGAACATCAAGTACTAAAGGCCGCTCTACTACTGGAAGGTAGGCTAAACTCCCCAAACTCTCCGCTCTGTGACTCAGGGCATCAACCACTACATTGGCCTTCCCCGGATGATATAAAATAGTGAGGTCATAATCCTTGAGAAGCTCCAACCATCTCCTCTGATGCAAATTCAGATCCTTCTGCTTAAGCAGATGCTGCAAACTACGATGATCAGTGAAAATCTCACAATGCACTCCATATAAATAATGACCCCAAGTCCTCAAGGCGTGGACAATAGCTGCTACCTCAAGATCGTGCACTGGATGATTCTTCTCGTGCACCTTCAACTGTCTGGATGCGTAGGAAATCACCCTACCGTCCTGTATCAAAACCGCTCCAAGGCCAACTCTCAAGGCATCACAATAAACTGTATAAGAACCTGAACCCGTAGGCAAAACCAACACCGGGGAACTGTAGTCAAAGCTGACTTGAGCTTCTGAAAGATCTCCTCACACTCCTCAATCCACCTGAACTGAGCACCCTTCTAGGTCAGTCTGGGTGCTGCAATAGATGAAATTCCCTCTACGAAACGGCGATAGTACCCTTCCAAACCAAGGAAACTACTAATCTCGGGATCAACTTGAATACCCTCACTGGACACCACGTTCCCCAAGAACGCTACTGAATCAAGCTAGAACTCACACTTCGAAAATTTTGCATACAATCTCTTCTCCCTAAATGTCTGGAGCACAACTCTCAAATGTTTCTCATGATCCTCCTGAAATTGGGAATACACCAAGATATCGTCAATAAACATGATGATGAAAGAATCCAGATAGGGCCGAAATACACTGTGCATCAAGTGCATAAAGGCTGTTGGGGCATTGGTCAACCCGAATGACATAACCAGAAACTCATAATGAACATATCTAGTCCTGAAAGCAGTCTTCGGAATGTCTGGACCCCGAATCTTCAACTGATGATAGCCGGAACGCAAGTCAATCTTGGAAAATACCCCGGCACCCTGCAACTGATCAAACAAGTCATCTATACGAGGCAAGAGATACCGGTTCTTCACCATAACTCTATTCAGCTGCCGATAATCAATACACATACACATAGAACCATCCTTCTTCTTTACAAACAACACTAGTGCGCTCCAAGGTGACACCTTAGGCCGAATGAACCCCTTATCTAGGAGTTCCAGAAGCTGCTCCTTTAATTCCTTTAGCTCTGCTGGTGCCATACGATGAGGTGGAATAGAAATAGGCTGAGTGCCTGGCACCAGATCAATACCAAAATCAATGTCCTTGTCAGGGGCATGCCTGGCAGGTCTGCAGGAAACACGTCCGAAAAGTCACGTACCACAGGAACCGAATCAATAGTGGGAGTCTTACCACTAACATCCCTCACAAAATCCAAATACAATAAACACCCCTTCTAAACCATACGCCGAGCCTTCAAGTAGGAAATCACCCAGCTAGGCACATACTCATAAGAACCTCTCCACTCAACCCTCAGACATCCTGGAATAACTAAGGTGACGGTTTTAGCGTGACAATCAAGAACAACATGACACGGAGATAACCAATCCATGCCCAATATCACATCAAAATCGACCATGCTGAGCAACAGTAGGTCCACTCGGGTCTCCAGACCCCCAATAGATTACACACACGACCAATACACACAGTCCACAACAACAGTATCGCCTGCCGGAGTCGACACATGAACAGATGTACCTAAAGACTCACGGGGAATATCCAGAAAATGGGCAAAATATGAAAAAACATAGGAATATGTAGAATCAGGGTCAAATAAAGCCAAAGCATCTCGGCAACAGAACGAGACAATACCTATGATCACTGCATCAGAGGCCATAGCATCTAGCCTGGCTGGAAACACATACATACGGGCCTGACCTCCACTTGCTCGACCTCCCCCTCTAGGGCGGCCTCTAGCTGACTTACTACTACCCGTGGCTTCCTGAGTGGGTGGTGAAATAACTGGAGCTGAAGTCGAAGGCTGGCTCCTGAGCTGAGATGGGCCTCCAAGAAGATGAGCACAATACCTCCTCATATGCCCGAACTCTCCACACTCATAACAACTCCCTGAAGCTGGAGACGGGGATTGAAAAGAATCCCTGGCACCAGAATGACCACTAGGAGAACCATACATAGAGGAACCCTGAATTGATGGTGCTCGAGCTGCACTGTGGGCTGGAAGGGCACCAAATGAAGAACAGCCTGACTGAGAACTGCGTGGAAGAACGGCCTAACCGAGGAGCCCTGAACGAACGGCCTCTACCATGATGAATCTACCCCCTGGAAGGAGCACCACTAGAACCACCCGATCCACGAGGCCTCTTGGCCTCCCTCTCTATCCTCTCCTGGCGGCAAACCGACTCAATATCTCGTGCAATATCAACAACGTGCTCAAAGGTAGAACCTGACACTCTCTCCCGAGTCATGAAAATGTGGAGCTGGTCAGTCATGATTTATACTTGTTCATTGTTCATTCCCGTTTATCACCTTGTTTTCAAAAAAATGAAATATATTTTGGGTTGAGTCCCCGTGATTTGTGGTGAGTTGCCCGAGTGGCTTGTGAGGGTGATGACTGAGCGAGGACTAGAGCCAGATTTGTGATGATAGTGATGGATCGGGATGTTTAATCGGACTGCACGCCACAACAATATATATTGGATCGGGCTGAACGCCGCAACGACATATATATTGGATCGGTCTGCACGCCACAACGATATACATAGTGGATCGGGTTGCATGCCGCAACAATATAGCGCTTGGGCTGAAGGAGCCCCTCCGGAGTCTGTACACCCCCAGTGAGCGCAATCGACTATTTATGGATCGGGCTGCATGCCACATCAGTATTATATGGTACCTATTGAGCGTGAGTGCTGATTGACGAGAGATGAGTCACAAGTGACTGAGAGGCTTGCCCGAGAGTCTTTATTTGTGAGTGACATTGTGCCCGAGGGGCTTATTTTCTATGAAACTAATGTTTTCACTCTTTTTTACTTTTTTGCCTCTAAATGATAAAGGTTGAACCAATGTTTTATATGAGATTTGGAAAGGGAAACTGGAGTTTTATGAAACTTTCGAAACGTAGATTCCTGACTTGATTTGTTGATTCCCACTAATATTTCTTATATGATCTTTACATGATTTTAAAAGCTCGTGATTGCACCCAAGTCCTTATTTATATTTTCTACTTACTGAGTTGGTGTACTCACGTTACTCCCTTTAGATCCCTACCCTTCTCCCTCTCATTTTTGTCGCTATTTATATTTTTCCTAGACTTGATGTATTAAGGAAATCGTGTCAGATTCTATGTTCCATTTAGTTGCGTATGACTGTTGACTCCGGGTTTTGGGGATTTTTTTCAGATGTTTTCATTTCTTATCCGCATTTGTGAAATGTTAAACGCGCAAGATTTTGATAAATTGCGTTATTGTTCTAAATGGAAAGCTCCTTGTATTATGTTCAGTAAATTGGCTAGCCTAGTACTACGATAGGCGCCATCACGGCCAGTGTAGATTTGGGATTGTGACATCACTCTTTGGTCTTAGTAAGTATAACCCCTTGCTGCCATGAGGGGGGAGATGTTTCCACCAAATACTTGTCCCCCAATTTCTAATTAATTTGCTAACTTCCCACTAAAATCAATAATTAACCCCTTACCAACATAATTAGGTAATATCCTAATTTACTTAAAATACTAATCACTTTTAACTTACTTTATATACCTTACTATCATGGTCATCTGGTATAGTACTAGTCCACAAATACAGGGTATTATAGCTTGGACCGTATTTTATCTCAAAATGTCAAACTTCGACGAAACTCATTTTCTTCTATTCTCTTATCCTCTCACATTCACGAATTTAGTTATCACTTGTTTGAAATAGCATAATGCTTATAACTCAACATAATCTTGTCCTTGAACCGATGTCAATTATCTTAGAACAAATCCAACGTACAATACTATAGGGTGTAACATCATCGTAATAATGCGAAGTGTAATATCATTTCCCCCTTTGGAACATTCATCCTCGAATGTTGACTGATGCACTTATCGGTCTCATAACCAGATAGCTCTTACGAATGTTTTTAGTGCTGTCCTTTCCATATAGGCAATCGTTTTGTGAATAAATCTAAAATCCAGAGCATTCCCACCTTTAGGCCTCTTTCTCACACCACGGTTTGTGGTTGGAACTCTTCCAATCTCGTAACTGTTTCTATCTCCTATCATGCGGCCTGTACGACTTTTTCCTTGTATGTGCGCCTATGCGACTCTTCCGTCCAGTTTTTAGCAAATCTCTAGGCCTCATTTTTTGAACATATACATAACTTTGACAAGTTGTCCCTCTAGGAACCTATAGGTGTACTGAAGTTAATTGCTCGGTACTTTGTTGAACTTACGAATATTGCTATATCTTATTTCATAGACACAGTTATTTATCTGTATAACTTTACTGCATTTAGGTAGGTCATATTATACCATAACTCTTACTTTGGTTTTACTATTATCGAGGTCTACTACCCAACTCTAGGTTACTCTCGTTTCTTGTCCTATATGTATAAAACCAAGTCCTTTAATGCTTCCTCATTATTGTTCAGCTTAATAATCCTAGCCAAATCTCATCTCATACTTTGTAACT
Source organism: Nicotiana paniculata (assembly GCA_005239505.1). Classification (NCBI taxonomy): domain Eukaryota; kingdom Viridiplantae; phylum Streptophyta; class Magnoliopsida; order Solanales; family Solanaceae; genus Nicotiana; species Nicotiana paniculata. The sequence continues at coordinate 80,519 of ML362521.1, forward strand.
TTTATCCATCCATTGTTCATTCACCCCAATGTTGATCTTATAATCTACCACTGGTAACTTGAAACCTCTTTGTGATTCATCTTATGGGGGTATTCTAATCCCGTGCAATTCATTAAATCCCCCTTTTCCCTTAAATCGTTACACAATCGAAGGCCTAAACGTCATCCTTTATCTATCACAATTACACCCTCATTCTACCACTAGAGCAGCATTTCGTCTCTTCTAAAAACTACTAGTCTTAGATTTCTTTGAGTTCATTCAGACTATACTGGGTTATATATAACTTAGAGAAACCATCAGCTCTCTTATTTTTAGGGCATTAATCCTGAGGACTTATCCGTTATCGTCACCTTCTCCCTCGCCTTTTCTTATCCTTACTCATGTCTTCCTAAAACCATGTCGCTCTACCATACTTTAGCTTGCGACCTACACATATCTATTTATACTACTCGCAACCTTCCTTCAACTTTCCTGCAACATAGATTTAATTATGTTTTTTGGAAAATCAAGCGAGAAATTACATCGTCTCTAACTCTTCTTTACTCTCTTAATTAGACCTCTCGGTACCTAGAAACCATAGGCTGGAAGATATGCCACTAGTGACACCGCTATCATACCTGGATACTGAATCCCAACGCTTCTAGCCCTCTATCTGAAGTATGGATTATTCACAACCTTCTGCACCTGAGTATGTTGTACGTTGTTCACCTTTACCTTACTTACCTTAACATCTCACATTGTATCTTATACCTCTTTCATAACCCTCCTTCCACATAGGTATAATTCACATCCACAACTTGAAGCTCAAGCTCTCTTATAATACGTGCACCTTTGGTGCGTACACAATCCGGTGGGAGCTCCATACTGACTTCTTATGAGGCTGGTACTCTTCTAATTGGATTTGCCTTAGTTCTCACGCATACCATAATTCTTGTGCAACTCATATGATCTCGAATATTACTTTTGGTTTCATTTCCCACTCATTAGCCATTATAGGTGGCACTTTCTTATGGAGTGCATACAATGTTGTAGTGAGACATTTTTACATGACCATTTATTCTTCGAGCTACTATGCTTAGGTTGAAGCCTTCTTCCTTATTTCCTTAGCTATTTTTTGTTGTGGTACTTGGGGGACACCCTTTGACTCTTGTAAAGTTGCAGGCTTATTATATTGTATACTCGACGGAATTTTTTATGTTCTTCCTCTCCTATAATTATCCTTAGTTACTTACCTCCGCATTCTTGTGCTCGTAGAGTTGCTTCTGAGCTAAATTTTTACTACTTCCCCAGTGGAACTTTCTTTTATTTCTTTAGCACCTATACGATATCTTTAACTACCCAACTCCTATTTGAATATTTCTCAAGTATCATGATGCCATATCTGTGAGACTGAATTCACTATGTTAGGGTTCACTATGTTTATCTTGCATGATATGCTGATTTGTCTATGAGCTCTTGTCTATACATAACTATGCTCTTCCTGAATCCACTACAGACTACTCGTTGTTCCATTCTCATATCTATATTTTGTGTAACCCCTCTTGGGTTATGTCCTTTTTCTTAACCTACCTCTCGTGTTGGCTCCTTATGTATCAAGTATCCATTCACACTTATTTATCAATAACATCTTGTCTGGGAACTTTTAGTGCCTCTCCCCAGCGTCTTGCTTGAATATTGTTCTAGAGTCGCGAATATATCTATAGGATCTGAATAAATGCAACCTCTCTCTCGCCTTTTTACCACATTCTTCCTTTACCATTCCATAGTTACCTGAACCACTTAACTCCGACTTAATACCACATCACACCATATTCCCCCCTTTAGGGGAGTACTAAGATTTAGTGCTACGGCGATCTACATATAGATATTTTACCTCTTCATCTTTGGCATCATTTTACATCATCAATGACCCTTACATGACTTACAGTAACCTTTCTATACCAAGGATAACTGAATACAAAGGTGACACCTAGTGTAACTGGAACACTAATTCGTTTAAGCTTAACTCTGCTCACAGTGCTCTCTTTACGGAAGCGTCTTCCTGAATGAACTTTAAAGGTTATTATTCTATTCTCCATACTATTATCTTCTGAACGCGATCTCTGAAATTCTCATGATGCCAACTATTATCAAATCACTCAGTCCCTAATTCATATTCAGATTATCTTGTTCTCTAGCCCATACTGATTTCTATTACTCTGGGGTCTAACTTTTCCTTCTAGTAATCACGTTGGAGTCACAAACTTATTTCCTGAAATGAGGATATGACTTGATAGCCTATAATATTTTGTTGTCTCAAGGCCTTTCACTTCTCGTCTTTTCCTTCACTTGACTGTAGACTCTGCAATACTGTCATTTTTTATCTACCGTTGTCATCCATGTATCACATCTTACTCATAATACTTCGTTAACTCTCTTCTTGTTTCCCTGCTAATATTCATGTCTATCACTTTATTTTTAAAACTTATACAAGACATTCTTTTGCTTTTAGCTCCCCTTGCTCTACCCACTGGCTCTTCGGGTTGCCTAAAATTCTCTCTCTACTAGGGACGAGAGCCATACTAAGGTAATATTTATCCCTTCTAGGATTCCAGTACCTATCTTTCTAATTTCTGAACATTCTAGTATTCATATCTAACTATACTATTCTAGAGTGTACCATCTGGGTATCTCATAAGGAGTCTATTACCACGTTTGCACTATCCTTCTCTCTAACAATATATGTTAGCTCCAATAGGGCATAACTAAGATGGGTGTGGTCGATTGTATGTACATCTGTTATTGTTAAAGTTAACTCAAAATGCTTATATTTCTTTTCCTGAATTGTAAATACTGATAATCTTCATTAACTGGGTGCCTCGTACCCTTCTTCACTTTTAACCTACTTTATACACCTTACTATCATGGTCATGTGGTACAGTACTAGTCCATAAATACAGGGTATTATAGCTTGGACTGTATTTTATCTCAAAATGTCAAACTTCGACGAAACTCATTTTCTTCGATTCACTTACCCTATCACCTTCACGAATTTACTAATCACTTATTTGAAATAGCTGCCGCACCCCTTTTTCTCGCGAAATCGGGTTTCGACGTGTGACAACTCTTTTAAGGAAGAGTGTTAAAAGAGAGAGTCGCCACCTAACAGATTTAAGTTGCGTTAGGGCACCTATTCGCAGATAACTTTGGTTTAACCAGTTGCGTCACCAAAGACTGGGTAAAGACTCAAATTACCTTGAGAGAAGGTGTTAGGCACTCCTCGAGGTCCACAACGTTGTGTCCCGACCAAACTCGAATTATATGAATTAGTCTAAGCCAAAGAGAAGAGACAAAATTGGGCAAAGAAAATAAAATGATTGAATTTAAAACAAAGGTAGGGGGTCCTAAGTTTTTTAGCCTAAAGGATCACCCCGTACAACATAAGTAATACTTCGTAACTCTCTCGGGGTGGGGTGTTACTCATATTATTCAACAGGCACAGACTATCATCTCATGCTACCCAATTACTATCTTTAAGTTGTTTACCTAAAGCGCAATAGTTGATTCTAGATCGTACCCTACGTGTGCACTACCCGTCCCATGCATATGGTCCAGGAGGAATTTGGACCTCTATCTCGGGTGGTTCTAGACTTACCTTAGGTTTCTCAAAAATGAGAAAACTACGTGACATACAAAATAATTTTGACTTTCATGTATAGGCAAACAAGGGCTCAAGTTGGCCTCTGCACTTAGGAAACAAATGCACGCAGACTAATTAAAATTGACAGTTGCAGATTTTAATAAGTTAAGGTTGCAGAACTATATAGGAATGATCTCTATGTGATTCTGGATTTAATAAGTGGGTAATTTCATGTGTAAAGCCTTTTTCTCTTGATACAATTTCTAAAGCCTACATAGTTGCCTACTGATTATAAGCATAAGAGGTTAAACTTATAGGTATGATGTCTAGGTGATTCACGCAGTAACTAACAATGGTAATCACAAGAATATGTTCAGAATTGCTTAATCGAGTCTTATAGGCATGGTTTCTAATAATGATAATCAGCACAGTGTTGAAAACTCTTAAAGAAACGAGCAGGACAATAATTAAGACTGATTGTAGACTCTGTCGGCAGGATTTCTATAGTTATTAGAACTGATTTTTCTTTTTAAAATCCTATAGACATGATTTCTATAATTAAAACCGATTTTTAGATCCTATAGGCATGGCATCTAATTTATAGATTAAGCCGCATGTAAAGAGAATCCTATGCGCACATTGAGATATTAAGCATTCAATATCCTATAGGCGTGGTTTCTAACAGGTAAAAGCAGAACGCATTTGAACCAAATAAAGGACCTATAGGCAGGATTTCTAACACACATTTGAGAAAAGTAGGATACTTATAAGCAAGATTTCTATAATAACTGAACATGTTTGAGCAAAGTAACACATTTTGAGAAAAATGGAATACATGTATATAGGATTTCTACCCATTTCAATGCAAGTATAAGATAAAAAAAAACCCTTTCCCAATTTTACTAGTGCCCCAAAATGTTATTACAGGAATTATTACAGAACCAGAATGAATAGAATAAATTACAAAGTAGAATAACTATAGGAAGCATACAGCAGGCCCAAAGATACACTCGACAGGCCAGGCCTTCATTTCCATGGTTCACAACAGCCCAAAATTACATCCTCATTGGCATACGACAGCCAGAAATTAATTGATTCACCCATTGGGTATAAAACAGAGTTGAGCATATAGAACCAAGACCCTAGTGTGTCAGAGTTCTCAAGGCTTCAAGAACTCAGGGCAGTGCTCACACTAGGGAGGTTAGCAGAGATAATTTCAGAAGAGAGACTAGGGACCAAGTCCTAGTGTGTCAGAGTTCACAAGGGTCTCAAATGAACCCTGAGCAGTGTTCACACTAGGGAGGTTAGCAGAGATAATTTCAGAAGAGAGACTAGGGACCAAGTCCTAGTGTGTCAGAGTTCACAAGGGTCTCAAATGAACCCTGAGCAGTGTTCACACTAGGGAGGTCAAAGGACAGAGCCTAAGTAGCCTTGGCTTTCAGCTGGCTAAGAATAAGAACTCAAATGGACCAGACAGTAAAGTAATAGAATGAGGTTAAGGGACACCACTGAAGGACAGAACCAAATTGAGCATATAAAAACAAGTAATAGACATGCTTAAATTTACGACAGACTTAACTAAGTTTCAGAAGATAAGTTCATTCACATATGCATACATTAAGAAGGTAAGTTGCAAAATAGATTTGTTGTAAAAAAAAGGAGAGTTAAGATTATGCTAAGTGCAGAAGACTAGTGTCACAAAAAGGAATAAAATCGATTGGCAATAGAACCTAATATGCTGAGGACTAATTAGGATAATTACTGGAAAAGTCAAGACATGATGAAACATGATCACAACAGTCTACATTGCAAAAATTCATAAACGTACTTGTTATTCTCTTAATAAATATACTCATACTTAATAAGCTAATCCATAGAAAGGGGATATGAGTACATATTGAAATAATAGTTTAAACAGAAGATGGGTGGCTATCAATAACACGTGGACTAGGCAGAATTAAGAGAAATTAATTAACTCATGTCTAAACATGTCTCAAACAACAAACGTAATGGCATTTAGATTAGTAGATTCTAAAATTGAAGTAACACGTTGAACAAAATGGCAGATAAATCAGAAGGAAATGATAAAGCCTTGGTAACTCACCAGTTATAATGAAACAAGAAAGAAAGGAAGCCCATAGTATTGTGAATATCACCAAAAGAGCAAGAACTCAAAATTTCTGGCCTTGGTTTTTAGTCTGCTAGGAACCAAAGTGCAGAACGAGATTATTAAAGGGAAAAGAGCACACAACCTTAGTTTTTGTAGTTTTCTTAATGATTCTGGAACTGTTTCAAAGGGGAGTGGGGAGGGGTTTATATAGTGTAGGATTTTAACACATAAACATGGAAAATCTTCAGTCAAACACTAGAAAGGAAAGCACTTAAAATCAGTAAGGAAATGAGAAAATTTAAAACCCTAATTTTAGGTAAAGTACACAAGTCGGCAAAAATAAAAGGTAAAAATCATATGTTGCATAGAATAAGATGAACATAGATGGGAATACTATTCAAAATCAAAGAATCGAACTAGATTTGGTTCGATTTAAAAGAATCTGAAACCCTAATTTAGGGTAAGTAAAAAAATCGGCAGAGACAAACAAATTTACACATAATAGGGCGAATATAGATGATATAACACTTAAAATTTAAAGCTTGAACCAATTTTGGTTCGAATCAAAGAAAATTTGTAGACTCTAGCTTTATGGTTAAATACGAATCAACAAAATATGAACAAATCGGAATCACACAGTGTAGAATAAACGTGTGTGGACGCAATATCATCCAAATTCAAGAGTTGGAAGTCAATCGGACAGAATCAAAGTGAGAGTACTTGCCATATTTAGGAAAGTACTAGGTAATACCGTATAGAATCACCCAGTAATGGAAATATACGAATGTGGTAAGTGAATGGGAAGAATATCCAATTAGAAGAGGGATTAGGAGGGGTTTTTTTATAGAGGCAGCGGGTTAGGGTTCTTCAGAGGGGGGAGAGTGGAGAGGCGGCGGTTTTAGAGGGAAATAGGGTTAGGGTTTGGGGTCGAGTGATATAAGGAAAGGGGGAAGGTATTGTGAGTTGTTGATCATTTTTTGATCAACGGCTGTGATTTGAGAAGGGTTGGGTCAGTTTTGGTCTAGGTTGGGTCGTTTAAGATTGGGCTGGGGTTATTGGGCCAAGGTCTGGGTAGTTTAGGTCTGAAAAATAGGTATGTTTTGGGCCAGATTTTAAATACCCATTATTTAACAAATAAATAATTTATAAAAATAATTAATAAATAACAAAAATATAATTTGTCTACTAATATAATTAAAAACAATAAATAGTGAGGAAAAACAACAGTAAAAAGTACCCAAGGGATCTAAACAGATCGGCACGAGGCCCCAAACACGACTTGTAGCCAAATATTTCAACAATCTTTAGAACATAATTTAACATAAGGCTTTGAGTAAAATATGCAACTCGTTAGTTGCCGCGGAGTGGACCTAGTCCGATCCAAAAATTAGTGCGCGCCACATACTCGTCATCCGACATGTGCGCCATTCTAAAATCAGTGAGAAATACGTAGTCCGGTGTTTCATACCCTCAGGACAAGATTTATAACCATTACATACCTCTACTGGGCCACAACACTAGTCCGCTATGCTTTTGCCCCTCAAATTGGCTCCCGATTGTTCCGAATCTAGCCAAAACGAGTTTAACATCATTAATATATACTAAAGGAACACAACCCAATCGAAAACTATCAAATTATACAAGAATCTCGAAATTCGGCCAAACCCAAGCCCCTGTCCCACGTCCTGGAATTCGATAAATTTTACATCACTAGAAACCTCGTCCTCCCACGATTCCACACATACCAAAAATACCACAATCGGACCATAATTGCCTGCCCAAATTGCCAAAAGAATTTTCTAATCCTCCACCTATTTTTCCCAACCATTTTCCTACTTTAATCCTCCAATGTACAAGCCTAATCCGAACAAAATAGCATAGAAACGATTTTAATAACCCGAGAACTTTCCTTCACTAAAGAACCACGAATTTCCTCTTCAATTTGCCTTCAAAAGAGCTCCAACTGCATGCAACAATGGTGGAATGAATAAATTTCACGGAGGCCTCTTTTATACTGAAGCCCAGCATTTCCGCACCTGCGGACACTTAATCGCACCCGCGGACCCGCACCTGCGGTCCAAGGTGTGCACCTGCGCAATCCCACTAAAGGACCAATTCTCGCACCTGCGGCTTCGCAGGTGCGACAATAAGCCGCAGGTGCGGCAATATCTTCGCACCTGCGGATTTCCCCTGCCTAGCCTCCTTTTGCACCTGCGACATCGCACCTGCGGCTACCCATCCGCAGGTGCGGCCAACACCAGAAACTTACACCAGCAGCTATTTGCTGCAAATTTCCGAGTTCAAAACTCCGCCAACCATCCGAAATCAATCTCGAGCCCCTCAAGGGCCCAACCAAACATACCAACACACCCCATAGCATTATTCCAACTTATTCGAGCCTTCGAAACACCAAAAACAACACGAAAACACAAAAATTACATCAAATTCAAGCCTATGAACTTTGAAACTTCCAAATTTCACCAACTACGCCGAAACCAACCAAACCACCTCTGGTTGACCTGATATTTTGCACACATACCCAAAATGACATTACGGACCTGTTCCAACTTCCGGAATCCCATTCCAACCCGGAAGCCTATTTTCCACTACCGACCGGAAATCGGCAAAAACTAACGTTCGCCAATTCAAGCCTAATTCTCCACCGGACATCACAACTTCATTCCGAACACACTCCTAAGCCCCAAATCACCTAACGAAGCTATCCGAGCCATAAAATCTGCATTCCGAGGTCGTTCACCAATAATTCAACTCTCAGTTGACTTTATCAACTATTAGGCTACTTTAAGAAACTAAATGCCTCAATTCTCACCATGACCACTCTGGACCCAAACCAACTGAACCAACACAACAAAAATAGGCTAGCAATATATGAAAAATGCAGAAATGGGGGAAACAGGGTAAATCTCACGGAACGACCGGCCGAGTAGGGTCGTTACATCCTCCCCCTCTTAAACAAATGTTCGGTCTCAAACGGGTCTAGAAACATACATGGAGTCTCGAATAAATGAGGATATATGTCCCACATCTCCTTCTCGGTCCCTCAGGTGGCATCCTCCACCGGCTGCCCTCTCCACTGAACCTTCACTGAAACTATATCCTTAGAGCTCAGCTTCCTGACCTGTCGACCCAAAATAGGCACTGGCTCTACCTCATATGACATATCACCCTCGAGCTGAACCGTGCTGAAGTCCAAAACATGAGATGGGTCACCAACATACTTCCGGAGCATCGAAACATGGAACACCGGATGAATACCCGATAAACTGGGAGGCATAGCAAGCCTATAAGCTACCTCCCCTCTGAAGCACCTCAAATGGCCCAATGAACCTGGGACTCAGCTTCCCTCTCTTCCCGAATCTCATAACACCCTTCATGGGCGACATCTTCAGAAACACCTTATCCCCAACCATGAAAGACACATCTCGGACCTTTCGGTCCACATAACTCTTCTGCCTGGACTGCGCCGTGCGAAGACGCTCCTGAATCAACTTCGCCTTACTCAACGCATCCTGAACCAAGTCTGTGCCAAATCACCTAGCCTCGCGCGGCTCAAACCAACCAACCGGAGATCTGCACCTCATATCATATAAAGCCTCATATGGAGCCATCTGGATACTCGACTGATAGTTGTTATTATATGTGAACTTTGCTAGTGGCAGAAACTAGTCCCATGAACCACCGAAGTCAATCACACAAGCACGCAACATATCCTCCAAAATCTGAATGGTACGCTCCGGCTGCCTGTCGGTCTGAGGATGAAACGTTGTGCTCAACTCGACCAGAGTACCCAACTCTCTCTGCACGGCTCTCCAAAACTGAGATGTGAACTGAGTACCTCTGTCGGAATTGATAGAAACTGGAACCCTATGCAATCGGACAATCTCCTTGATATAAATCTCAGCTAACCTCTCCGAAGAATAAGTAGTACCAACAAGAATGAAGTGCGGGGACTTGGTCAGCCGATCCACAATGACCCATATAGCATCAAACATCCTCGAAGTCTGTGGGAGTCCAACTACGAAGTCCATGGTGATCTGCTCCCACTTCCACTCCGGAATATGAAATCTCTGAAGCAATCCACCTGGTCTCTGGTGCTCATACTTGACCTACTGATAGTTGAGACACCGAGCCACAAACTCCACAATATCTTTCTTCATCCTCCTCCACCAGTAATGCTGGCTCAAATCCTGATACATCTTTGCGGCACCCCGATGGATTGATTACCGCAAATTATGGGCCTCTGCTATAATCAAATCTCGAAGCCCATCTACATTGGGCACGCAAATCCAGCCCTGCATCCTCATGACCTTATCATCACCAATAACCACATCCCTGGCATCACCGCGATGGACCCTGTCCTGAAGAACAAGCAAATGTGGATCATCATAATGGCGTGCTCTAATCTGGTCGTAAAGAGAAGACCTGGACGCTACACAAGCCAACACCTGCGGGGGATCTGATAGATCCAATCTCACCAACCGACCCGCTAAGGCCTAAACATCAAGGGCTAATGGCTGCTCTGCTACTGGAAGGTGGGCTAGACTCCCCAAACTCTACTCTGCGACTCAAGGCATCGACCACTACATTGGCCTTCCCCGGATGGTATAAGATAGTGACGTCATAATCCTTGAGAAGCTCTAATCATCTCCTCTGACGCAAATTCAAGTCCTTCTGCCTCAGCAGATGCTGCAAACTGCGATGATCAGTGAAAATCTCACACTACACTCCATACAAATAATGCCGCCAAATCTTCAAGGCATGAACAATGGCAGCTAACTAAAGATCGTGCACTGGATAATTCTTCTCGTGCACCTTCAACTGCCTAGACGTGTAGGTAATCACTTTACCGTCCTACATCAATACCTCTCCCAAACCAACTCTAGAAGCATCACAATAGACTGTGTAAGAACCCGAACCAGTAGGCAAAACTAGTACCGGAGCTATGGTCAATGGTGACTTGAGCTTCTGGAAGCTCTCCTCACACACATTAGACCATCAGAATGGAGCAACCTTCTGGGTCAATCTGGTCAAAGGCGAAGCAATAGAAGAGAATCACTCCACAAAGCGACGGTAATATCCCGCCAAACCAAGGAAACTCCTAATCTCGGTAGTTGAGGACGGTCTGGTCCAACTCTGCACAGCCTCTATCTTCTTTGGATCAACCTGAATACCCTCGCTAGACACCACGTGCCCCAAGAAAGCT
>ML362524.1:0-25530 GCA_005239505.1 Nicotiana paniculata
TATAGCTTTGGATAAGGCCGGTGAAGAAGCTGAATGGCTTCGAAATTTCTTAGAAGACATTCTTTTCTGGCCAAAATCTTTGGCTCCTATATGCATACATTGTGATAGTGAGGCTGCAATAGGACGGGCAGGGAGCGTTATGTATAACGGAAAGTCTCGTGATATACGACGAAGACATAACACCATTAGAAAACTACTTTCTAGTGGGATTATCACTATTGATTATGTAAGATCAAAGGATAATGTGGCGGATCCGCTTACAAAAGGCTTAACTAGAGAGGGAGTTGAAAAATCATCTAAGGGAATGGGACTATGGCCGAGGACAAGTCNTGATGGTTCAAAGATATCAAATCTACCGATTAACCGAGTATCTCCGACATATTTTCACTACGAAAAGTTCAAAGGGAAACCTACTTATCCAAATGCAATTAATCCTTACTTGCAAATCACACAGCATCCATCTATGATCATTCTTGTTACAGCCATTGCCATTCATGTGGGGGATTGTTGGACTTTAAGCATTGGGCTTAAAGACTTTAAGCATTGAGAGTAAAAGTCTAAGAGTGTGAATTGGGAAATGGTGGGAAATAAAATGGAGGGAAATGAAAATTTGAATCAAGTGAGCTTTTGTCATGAACTTTGTACCACATTGGTGAAAGACAACTACACTTGTGTGTATAAATATAGGATCACTTCTTAGAGCTCTTAAAAGGAGTTGAAGAGGATGTATCCTCGTGCCATCGTCGTCGCTTGCTCGGCTCGGCTCGGCTTCGGATTTGGATTTGTCAAATGATCGATCGATAAGATTATTTTTTGGAAAACGTTTATTTAATTAATTATTTATAAATTAATTAAATGTCAGTCAGTTCATTAACGGAATTAACTGAAATCCAAAAATTCTGCCTTTGCTGAACGTTGTTTTCCTTCCTGAACAGACACTTTTTCCTTAATAGACATCACACCTCTTCCAATAATTGCCTATAAATTCTAAGGCATGGTTTCTTTTTCCACTCACTGAAAAAATCGAGAATTTCATTCTGAATACTGCATTCTACTTCGAAGTCTCTCTCTCTCTCAAATTCGTAAGTGTGAGTTTGCTCCGTTCTTTGAGTTTGTTGGTATCCTGCAGTTTGTATTGCCACTGTTGCAGGAAGGTTATTCCGTTTCATCCTGGGAGGATTTAATCCATTACCTTGGCAACTTGTGAGGGGGTTAAAATTCCTTAAGGACACANTAGACAAATATAATGAATTTTAACATAAGCATAGTTTAACTAATTATAGTTACATTCTTTTTCGGATTACAAGTTTTGAGTCTACTGTAGACGGTTACTATAATTTGCTTTCCAAATACAGCTTTTTGGTAGCGTAGATTTAGAACCCGTTTGACTTGGCTGATTTAGAGTAGTTGATAAGCATTAGGTACTGAAAAACACTTTTAAGTGTTGAAGTTGATTTAAAAAATAAGCAGTTACGTGTTTGGATAAAAGTGCTGAAATTAATAATAAGCAGCTGAAACTGTTTTGTATAAAAAATGCTGATAAGGTTTTCTTATGTTAAAATGACTTAAATGACCTTATAATAATTTACACTATCAAAAACATTATTTTCTTTAAAATTTTAGATTCTATATAGATTCTACCTATTTATCATGTTATTTTAATTATAAAAATGATTAGATAATATCTTCTTTTATAAATATAATTTTTGTAAGTATACAATAATAAATTATAAGGGGTGGAGTATAAATTAACAAAAGTTCTTATTGTTCTTGTGGTTCTTAACATCTGATCTCGAGCCTACTCCAAACCGAGGTCGATAACTAACAAACGATACTTGTTTTATCTATTTCAATCGTTTAATTCATTTATTTATCCAGTCATTTATCAATTGGCATTGAATCAGATCACGTACCCTTATAACCACATTATAAGTTTAATTGTTACTCGTATTTCGAGGTAAACAGTGAGATTGTTACCTTTCTCAACGCCTATTCTGGGTACAATTAGATCCAGATGGACCCATAGGATCAAGAAAAAACTTCTTTTATCACTAAATCTGGGACCTATTGTTATAACGTAATGCCCTTCGGGCTAAAATATGAAGGATCTACATATCAACGCCTAGTTAATAAGATGTTCGAAGAAAAGATAGGTAAATCAATGGACGTTTACATTGATGATATGTTAGTTAAGTCCTTGTGCGCAGATGACCTTTTGACTCATTTGCAGAAAACATTCAAAATATTGAGGAAGTATAACATGAAGCTTAACCTCGAAAAGTGTGCATTCGGGATCGGCTCGGGTAAATTCCTCGGCTTCATGGTGTCAAATCGGGGAATCAAGATCAACCCCGATAAGATTAAGGCCATCGAGGACATCACCGTCATGGACAGTGTGAAAGTCGTTCAGAGGCTAACCGGACGGATAGTTGTCCTGGGCCGATTCATTTCGAGGTCATCAGACCGAAGCCACAAGTTCTTTTCCTTACTCGAAAAGAAAAATAATTTTACGTGGACCCCGGAATGTCAACAAGCATTGGAGGAATTGAAATGACACCTATCGAGCCCACCTTTGCTCCACACTCCAAAAGCAGATGAGAAGTTGTACCTATACTTAGCAGTATCCAAAATAGCGGTAAGTGGTGTGTTAGTTCGAGAAGAAAAAGGTACGCAGTTTCCTGTTTATTACATAAGTCGAACCTTACGAGATGCTGAAACTAGGTATCCACACTTAGAGAAATTGGCATTTGCATTAATAAGCCCATCAAGAAAATTAAAGCCATATTTTTAGTGTCATCCCATATGTGTGATCACCAATTATCCACTCCGAAATGTTTTGCACAAGACCGAATTATCGGTCCGATTAGCCAAATGGGCCGTCGAACTTGGCGGGTACGATATCGAATGTCAACCCCGAACGGCCATTAAATCTTAAATTTTAGCAAACTTCGTGGCCGATTTTACGCCAACTCTCGTACCCGAAGTGGAAAAGAAACTTCTACTTAAATCAGGTACTTCATCGGGGGTATGGACCCTCTTCAAAGATGGTGCCTCGAATGTGAAAGGGTCCGGGCTCGGTATTATTTTGAAACCGCCTACGAGCAATGTTATTAGACAATCCATTAGAACTCCCAAATTGACAAATAACGAGGCCGAGTATGAGGCCATGATTGCAGGTCTCGAGCTAGCTAAAAGCTGGGGGCAGAAGTAATCGAAGCTAAGTGCGACTCCCTACTGGTGGTAAACTAGGTAAACGGAACCTTCGAAGTCCGAGAGGATAGGATGCAAAGGTACTTAGACAAATTGCAGGTAACCTTGCACTGTTTTGAAGAATGGACCCTACAACACATCCTTCGAGAGAAAAAAATGAGGCTGAAGCACTCGCCAATTTGGGGTCATCGGTCGAAGAGGATGAGATTAGCTCGGGGACTGTCGTCCAACTCTCGAGGTCTGTGATCGAGGAAGGACATGACGAAATAAACTCCACGAGTCTGACTTGGGAGTGGAGAAACAAATATATCGAATATTTGAAGAATGGGAAACTCCCGTCGGATCCAAAAGAGTCGAGGTCCTTACAAACCAAAACCGCTCGATTCACATTAGATGAAGATGGAACATTGTACAGGAGAACGTTCGATGGTCCACTTTCGGTATGCTTGGGACCGGAGGATACTCACTATGTTCTACGAGAAATCCACGAAGGCACTTGTGTGAACTACTCTGGCGCCGAGTCACTAGTTCGAAAGGTCATCAAAGCAGGATATTATTGGGATAGCATGGAAAAAGACTCTAAGGAGTTCGTTGGAAGGTGCGATAAATGTCAAAGGTTGCATCGATGATACACCAGCCCGACAAGCAACTTCACTCGGTCCTATCCCATGGCCATTCATGAAGTGGGGAATGGGCATCATCGGCCCTCTGCCATTGGCCCCAGGTAAAGCTAAGTTCATATTATTTATGACTGACTATTTCTCTTAATGGGTTGAAACACAGGCCTTCCAAAAAGTTAGGGAAAAATAAGTGATCGACTTCATACGGGATCACATCGCATGTCGATTCGGGATACCCACGGAAACAGTATGTGCTAATGGCAAACAGTTCGTCGGCAGTAAAGTAACAAAATTCCTCGAAGATCAAAAAATAAAGAGGATACTATCAACACCGTATCACCCTAGTAGGAACGGACAAGCCGAATCAACGAACAAGACTATCATCCAAAATTTGAATAAAAGGCTAAACGAAACCAAAGGGAAGTGGAGAGAAAAATTGCCTGAGGTTCTATGGGCGTATTGGACAACATCGAAATACAGTAATGGATCAACTCCGTTTTCCTTAGTATATGGCTCCGAGGCCTTGATACCGGTCGAAGTCGGAAAGCACAGCTCCAGATTTCAATATGTAATAGAAGAATCAAACCACGAAGCCATGAGTACCAACCTCGAGCTGTTAGATGAAAGACAAGAAGCGACACTCGTTCGAATGGCAGCGCAAAAGCAACAGATCAAGGAATACTACAACAGAAGAACTATCCTTCGAGATTTCAAAATCGGGGACTTGGTCCTATGAAAAGTCACCATCAACACTAGAGACCCTAATCAAGGAAACTCGGTCCTAATTGGGAAGGACCCTACTAGATCCTCGACATTGTCGGAAAAGGGTCTTACAAACTCAGAACAATGAATGAAAACCCATTGTCGAACAACTGGAACATATCACTCCTTAAGCGGTACTATTGCTAAGGTATGGCTATTTTTTCATTTACATAAATATTCGAAACTAACTCATTGCAGGAGTTCGATCCAAGAAATCAAGACCTCAGGTTTTAAAGTATGTGTTGCACTCTCTTTCCCTTAGACCGGTTTTTATCCCAAATGGGTTTTTCCAGCGAGGTTTTTAACGAGGCAACAACTATGTGCTACCCGAGGATAAGTCAACAATATCCAAGGCTTCTTTAAAATCAACCTCGAATACTGGGGGGCATCACCCTCGGACGTTATGTATTCGAGAAATGTACCTAGTATCAATGGCTCTCGATAGGAAGAATTTTGTAATGGGCCAAACGGTCAAATGAACCGTGTCCGTATAGATTCGCCGAGTCCCCGACAACAAAACATGTATGCATGCATAAATTTCAAAGAAGCATTCTCTTTTTGTGCAAAGACATGACTCGAGGATTCAACAAAAACCCTAAGTGGTATATTACTGTAAACTCAAATCTTACCCGTCACTTGATAAGAACCTAAGGGGTTACCTTACCCTAAAAGTACGATGCCTATCTAAACTCGATTGTTTAAGATAACGCACCTATCAATTGGATCAAAAAATCCCCAAAATAAGGTATCGAACAAACTTTGAACTCGATGACTTGCCCTAGTGTAACCCAGAAACTCAAGGGTTCACAAGCTTAGGGTTTATTTCAATTGCGAGTTGAACTACAACAATAAAAAATTTCAACGTTTTCAATAAAGACAAAAAAACATACGAAGACATGAAAGAGAAATTAATGAAGGCATCAAAAAGAAACTTTGTATTATATCGAATATACTGTACAAAAGGCCAAGGCCTTACACAAAAAAGAACAAAAAAAAAGGGGGAAAAGAAAATCCTAAAGGCCTAATCTATCCCGGGAGCCACGTCCTCGGAAACCACATCTTTGGGAGCCGCTTCTTTGACGGCCTCATCCTCACCTTCTCCGCTGTCGGACCCGCTGGTTGATTCCTCTTCATCAGAAAACGAGGCTGTGTCCTCGGCCTCCAAAACTTTGTCATCTTCGATGTCGTCCGAGAGGTCGAAGCCACGAGCATGCACTTCCTCAAGAGCCTCTCTCTGAGATTGCCGCCTAGCATGGTTGACTGCACATGATAATCTAATTTCAGCAGTAGCGGAGATCTCCTGAGCCCGAAGATTGGCGGCCTCGGCATCAGCTCGATAGGAGGCCACAAGTGTCCCTTCCTTGGACTTAGCCTTAGAAAGCTTGGCGGCCAGCTTAGCCTTGAACTCTTCAATCTTCCGGACTCGAGCTAAGCTTTCCTCCTTCACAACTTGGAGCTGGACCTCGATCGATGTCAGCTAGGCCCGAAGCGTATCCTTCTCTGAGGTAAGACGCTCCATATGCTGTCTCCACCCCAGGATTTCAGCCTCCTTCATCTTAGCCTCCTCTTGAAGCTGCTCCACCAGCTCACCCTTCTGCTAAAACTGCAAAAGCGAAGGGTTAGTTGCCGAAATTGAACTAACATTTAGCAAACTTGCGAGAAGTTACACTACTCGTTCGATGAGATCTGTCTGATCTTGTCGGGCCCTTGAGAGTTCAGCTCGGAGGGTCATAATCTCCTCTTCCTTTTGGACTAGAGGAGTTTGAGGCCATCCCTTTCCTCTACGAGCTTCTTGAGGTCCACGTCATACCGACACAACTTGGCCTTGGATTTTGAAGATTCTTCTCGGTGAAGCACCATGGCCTGTATACAAAGAAAAGGGTCTGGCTTGGAGAAACATGAAGTAAACGTGAATATAAATACGAAGAAATTAACTTACTCGCTTCAAAAACCGCTGGGCCTCGTAAAACACGAAGGATGCGTCTGATTCGGGGCCAACATCGACCCCGGAAAAACAATCCCAGAATATGTCATTCCCTTCATAGGCCTGTCCTACGTCAGGAGTAACAATGGATCGAGCATCTTGGAACTACCCCTCAGAGAGAGAGGGTCCACTTGGCGAGTCATCGATGTTGATTATCCCAAGTGAATCACTTGGGGCATTGTCTTCTCTCTGAAAGGCCTCGAGTCTGGACCCTTCAGGCACATCCACTGGTTGATGGTCACGATGGGTAGCGTCTTCACCACCCGATTGCTCGGGGACTTTGCTCAGACCCTCTTCCGAAACATCTTCAACCCGAGAAGGATCCACCTCGAGCTCCATCAGCTCAGAAGGTTCAGTGCTTCGGGCTACCAGCTGGCAGTCGTCATCTTCACCCTCTTCATCGATACGAGGGACAGAGGGTTCAGTTTTCGACTTTCGAGTTTTGTTTTCTTTGGTTTGGGGGTATCGGAAGGAGAAGAACTTCTCCTTTTCCTCTCTTCATTTATCTTCGATGCCTCCTCTTCCCCAAGCGGAGGCAGCCTCATAGCAACATTCTCCCCGAGACCTACACATAAAGAAACCAAATTGATAAGGATTACGTTGTGAGGAATACCTCGATACACAAGAGAAAAAACTCACCATGGTTCTTGGCCTCCCATCGACCCTTGGACAAGTCATGCCAGCGACATTCGACATAAGAGGAGGTAGAGGCCAGCTGTCGGACCCAACCTTCAAGGTCCAAAATCGCACTTGGGAACCAGGGGGAAACTGCATCAGGAAATTGAGCCAAAATGAGAATGGGACAATGCATAAAATGATAGAGAAATTGCACTTACGTTTCATATTTCATTCCTCGGGGAATGGCATTTTCTCGATCGATACTCGAAAACAACATCTTTGTGGCCCGAGTTGAAGCTTTATCAACCCGCCTCGGTAAAGGCGAGGGTTGTATAACCTTATCAGGTGGTCGAGGGTGAAAGCCATTCCCTCGACCTTACTTGAGAAGAAGCTGATCAAGTGGACGATCCGCTATAAGGAAGGGAAGATCTAGCCAAGAGTTACTCGATACTGACGACAGAAATCGAGAATGACCGGATCTACAGGACTCAGCGTGAAAGGATAGGTGTACACACTCACGTACCCTTTCACGTGAGTGGTAATATCCTCCTCAGGGGAAGGAACCACCACTTCCTTATTTTCCCTGTTGCAGTCCTTTTTTACCCGCTCGAGATCGCCTTCCGATATCGAGTAGATATATCGGTACACTGGTTCGCACCGGCCCGGAACCGAAGAAGGTTTGTCGAGTTTGAAGTCAGAGGTTAGCTCGGCTGGCCCCGGGACACACTCCTCGATACGAGGCTCCGCTGGCGTTTTATCACCCGCCGACCGGGAGGAGGAAGAAGACGTTTTTTCTTTTTGCGGCACAGTTTTGGAGGTTTTTTCCATTTGAATATGCAAAGGAAGTAGAAGAAAAATGTAAAATTGATAGCTCTGGCAAGAATAGCGGTGGCGTGATTGGCGGCGATGAGAGAAATATGAGAAGAATTGGGGAGTCAAGAGTTTGTGATAAAAAGAATGTAAAGTTTGAATCAACTTAAGAGGTGGTATTTATAGGCTTGAGCCGACGGTTCGGTATCACTAGTGGCGGACAAACGACTGACATGCATTGATGGATTTTTGGGAACCGAACCGATGGGACGTTTTGGTCACATCCATCGCTTACGTCATGGAAAGGACATCGTGATCGAGATATAGGTGAATCCAGGCTCAAATTGTTTCTTTTCTTTTCATCCTAAGAAACGCGAGGACTATCTGTATACGGTTAAAATCGAGGCACGCTCGATTTTATGGGCTCGAGGGCCTGCCTCGAGATTAAGCCCATATCGAAGCAAGTTCGAGCTCGAGTAACACGAAGACTGAGGGAACGAGATCGGGCTAGATTGACATCGAAGCAACAAAATAACGAGATATCCGCAATCGACCACCAATTTCGACGGGAATCTCGGGATTGGCGGAACCATTAACGGTTATTGATATCAATCATGTATTTAGCTTCCGAAATTAGAGTTATACCTTGTTTAGGATTCCTCTACTATATAAAGAGGAACCCTGTTCATTTGTAACCATGACATGAATCATATACGCATTTATTGAGAAATACAAACACTCTACTCTTTTACTCTCTTTTAATTCTCTACTGGTCTTATTGTCCATATTGTTCTTATTGTTCTTGTGGTTCTTAACATTTGATCTCGAGCTTACTCCAAACTGAGGACGATAACTAGCAAACAACACTGGTTTGATCTATTTCAATCGTTTAATTTATTTATTTATCCAATCATTTATCAATTGACATTGAATAAGATTACGTATCTTTATAACCACATTACAAAGTTTAATTGTTACTCGTATTTCGAGGAAAATAAATATGTATTGAAGAACTGGGAAAGAGTAAAATTATACGAAGAATTTTATTTTAAAAAGAAGTATTTTAGGGATAGAATAATTAATATTTTGGTTAAACCTAAAGTGCTTATAAGCTGAAATTTGATAAGTTGGGGGAGACCAATTTATGGCTTTTGGCTTATAAGCATTTAACTTATAAGCACTTAATTTTATCAAATGTGTAAATAAGTCAAAAAGTACTTATAAGTCAGTTTGACCAGCTTATAAGCTTAGCCAAACACCCTCTTAGTTTAAAATATAGCTTTATAGAACATGAACGTCTCGTTTAACAAATGGGGGAAAATACATCGTTCACACAACTACAGGAAGTACATTTATATTTACGATCATAAATATCGAATACTGAACCGATATCAAGATATGATTCTGCTGACATTTTGCATTAAGTTAATCATTTGGACATTTGTCTTTGTTATGCCCTAGTAGATACTTATGCTGCGTACAAGTTGTAGCAAAATACAAAAGCTTTAAAAGAGCTTTCTCTAATTGGTCTCGAATTACCTAAACTTGATAACAGTAGCATGATCGATCAGCTGCCAAAAAAATACAAATTAGAAAATGAATAAAATCGTACTAAGTTGATGTCAATGATAAGCAATTGCAAGTTGAAGGAGAAAAGGAGAATTAATTAATAGAAAAGAAGAACGTCAAGGAGTTCTTTTTAATTGCTTAATGCCTCTTTTGTACCAGGAAAGAAGCGTACACTGCAGTATAGTCATCAGTTTATTAAATTAATTGGCGTGAAATTGATTCTACACGAATATGGTGTATATAATTAAACAATACGACATACATCACATTCTTGACTTCTTTCGCATTTCAACGGATCCTGTTGGATATTTCCCCCCCGTTATATATTACACTGCTCCTTGGCTAATGATGCAGTTAAGAAACAACAATTTGATGATTAACTCCCACTGCAGCGACAAAAAGTGAAGTAACAAGGATTTAAAAAAGAGTAAAATTAAACCTATCCGGCCAGATGTGATTTCTAACCCAATAGTCATAAGATGGTTGCGTATAAATAATTATCTTCTAACGATAAGATTGTTAATAGTTCTTTCTACCAAAGAAACTGTTGCATGCATGTTACGGTTCTTTTTTCACGACCTCAAATCTCTACCGCGGGACTATGAAGGCGCCTAACGTCTACTTGTTAGGCATGCCAATATTAATACACAATTAATCATTTTATAACCAGTTTGGAAGCAGTTTAATATTAAATAAAGCTGTAGAATTTCAGTAACAGATATAAATACTTGAAACGCTGACTAGTCCAAATCCCAAAATCTGGTGTTACAAGTACATGAACATACTGGAAATGCTACAACCGATGTCTGAATGAAAAATACAATTGTTTGAAAAAAAATAAACAGTAAAACTAGATAAGGAAGGGACTTTAGAGGTTGCGTTCGTGGTGCAGTTATACCTCAAGTCTCTGTGAAAAGCTAATTGTCATGACTCAAACTCTCTCCGTATAACGGCGTGACGGCACCTAGCCTCTACGACTAGGTAAGCCTAACAATTTAGAAAAAAACAAAACGAGCGCATAAATGTAATAGCTAACTGCAACAAATAATTAAATACTGATAGGAATGTCGCTCGACACCAGGTCCACGTCTCGAAATTGGGTAAAAGTCACAAAATATGAATACTCATTCACTCACGAGTTTACATGAACCAAAATTATCCAAATCCAATATCAAAATCCCAATCAAAACCCAAAATCTTAGTTGAAGAACTTCTCCCATTTTCCCAAAATTTTCAAAATCTGAAATTAAAGGATGAAACTAATGATAGATTAGTGGGATAACCAAACTCAAGTGTAGAATCATTACCCAATCGATGCCTATGAAAATCTCTCAAAATCTCATCCAAATCCGAGCTCTATATCTCAAGTTTTGATAAAAATGGCCAAACTCTCGATTTAGAAATGTTATATTCTGCCCAGGCATTCCTTCTTCGCGGACGCGGCCATACTCTCACGTTCGTGAAGAGCAACTTATTCCAGCCCATAATTCCTTCATTGCGAACGCGATGCCCTTATCATGAAGGAGAAGGTCACTCAAATCATCCCTACGCGAACATAGGACCAGCATCGCGAACGCGTAGGCAAAAGGGCCGAGCACCCAGCTGGTCAGTTCCTCTACGCGAACGCGGGACATCCATCTCGACCACGCAGATCAAGTACCTCAGTGCTTCACGAATGCGGGACCTACATCGCGAATTCGAAGCACAAAAATCCACTTGCCTCCGGTTCATCTTCGCGAATGCGAGGACCCCTCGCGAACGCGAAGAAGGACATTAGAACTGGAGATATCAAAAAATTTACAATTTTTCCTAAGTCAAAAATGATTCATTAACCACCCGAAATCAACCCGAGGCCCTTGGAACCTCAACCAAACATACGTACAAGTCTATATGAACTTAGTCGAATCCTCAAATCACCTCAAACAATATCAAAACGCGAATTACACACAGATTTAAGCCTAATGAACTTTGAAATTTCTAAACGACGCCGAAACCTATCAAATCACGTCCGATTGACCTCAAATTTCACAAACAAGTCATACATGACACCACGATCCTACTCCAACTTCCGAAAATCCAATCCGATCCCAATATCAAAAAGTCCACTATGGGTCAAACTTCCAAAAAATTCAACTTTCATCATCTCAAGCCTAATTTAGCTACAAGCCTCTAAAACACAATCTGAACATGCTCCTAAGTCCAAAATTACCCAACGGAGCTCACGGAACTGAAGAATTGCCTTTCCAGAGTCGTCTTCACACAATTCCAACTATGATTAAAATCCTAGAACTTAAGCTTCCGTTTTAGGGACTAAGTTTCCCAATACACTTTGAAAATACAACCAAAACCTCCCGGCAAGTCACATTAGTAGAAAAAGATATGGCGGAAGCAGTAAACAGGGAATAGGGGCTATTACTTTCAAAATGACCGGCCATCTTGTTATATCCTCCTCCTCATTAAAAATCGTTCATCCTTGAACGAGTACAGAGACATACCTGAACTGGTGAAAAGATGAGGATAACGGCTGCGCATATCATGCTCAGTTTCCCAAGTATCCTCCCTCGACCAACTGACCCCTCCACTGGACCTTCATGAAAGCAATGTTCTTTGACCTCCACTTTCAAACCTGCTTGTCCAAAATAGCCACCGACTCCTCAACATAAGATAAATCCTTGTCCAAATAGACTGAGCTGAAATCCAACACATGAGACGGATCGCCGTGATACTTCTGGAGCATAGAAACATGATATACTAGATGAAATCCTGCTAGACGGGAGGCAAGGCCAGCTCATAAGCAACCTCCTCAACACGTCGCATCATCTCAAATGGTCCAACAAACCTTGGGCTCAGGTTGCCCTTCTTTCCGAACCTCATAACGCCCTTCATAGGCGAAACCCTGAGCAAGAAACACTCTCCAACCGTGAATGCAACATCGTGAACCTTCCGATCTGCATAACTCTTCTATTTGGACTGGGCTGTGTGAAGTCAATCCTGAATCATTTTAACCTTCTCCAGAGCATCCTGAACCAAGTCTGTACCTAGTAATCTAGCCTCGCCCGGCTCGAATAAACCCATTGGAGACCGACACCACCTACAATACAGAGCCTCATACGGTTCCATCTGGATGCTCGACTGATAACTGTTGTTGTAGGAAAACTCCACAAGTGGCAAGAACTTATCCCACGAACCTCCAAATTCCATCACACACGCACATAGCATATCCTCTAATATCTGAATAGTGCGCACGGACTGTCCATCCATCTAAGGGTGAAATGTTGTGCTCAACTCCACTCGAGTACTCAACTCATGCTGTATGGTCCTCCAGAACCGTGATGTAAACTACGTACCTCGGTCAGAGATGATAAATACTGGTACGCCATGAAGCCTGACGATCTCGCGGATATATACTCGAGCTAGCTGCTTAGAAGAAAAGGTAGTCATCACAGGAATGAAATGAGCAGGCTTGGTCAACCTATCCACAATCACCCAAACTGCATTCCGCTGAGTCCTTAGAAGCCCAATAACGAAATCCATAGTGATCTGCTCCCATTTACATTCCAGAATCCTAACTTCTGAAACAACCCACCTGGTCGTTGATGCTCATACTTCACATGCTTGAAATTTAGACACCAAGCCACATACTCCGCTATGTCCTTCTTCATCCATCTCCACCAGTAATGCTGCCTCTAGTCCTAGTACTTCTTCGCGACACCCAAATGAATGGAGTACCGCGAGCTGTGATCCTCCTGGAGAATCAACTCATGCAAACCATGTACATTGGGCATACATAGACTACCCCGCATCCTCAATGCACCATCACCCCTAATAGTGACATCCTTAGCATCACCGTGATTGACCGTGTCCTTAAGGACAAGCAGATGGGGGTCATCAGACTGACGCTCCCTGATACGATCATAAAGAGAAGAGCCGGAGATCACACAAGCCAATACTCGACTCGACTCAGAAATATCCAAACTCAAAAATTGGCTGGCTAAGTCTTGAACATGCAACGCCAAGTGCCTCTCCATTGTTGGTAGATATGCTAGCTCCCCAAACTCTCTGCCCGGCTACTCAAAGCATCGGCCACCATATTGGCCTTTCCTGGATGGTACAAAATGGTGATATCATAGTCCTTAAGAAGCTCCAACCACCTCAGATGACTCAAGTTAAGATACTTTTGCTTTATCAGATGTTGCAAACTTCGACGATCGGTGTAAATCTCACAAGGGACACCGTAAAAATAGTGCCGCCAAATCTTCAAGGCATGAACAATAGCTGCTAACTCAAGGTCGTGGACATGATAGTTCTTTTCATGTACCTTCGGTTGTCTGGACGCGTAGGCAATCACCCTACCATCCTCCATCAACACCGTGCCAAGATAAATTCGTGACACAAAACAATATACAGTATAAGACCCTGAACCAGTAGGCAATACCAATACTAGGGCTGTAGTTAAAGTTGTCTTGAGCTTCTAAAAGATCTCCTCACAGCCCTCTGTCCACCTGAACGAAGCACCCTTCTGGGTCAGCCTGGTCATAGGTGCTGTAATAGATGAGAATCTCTCTACAAAATGACGATAATACCCTGCTAACCCAAGAAAACTCTGGATCTCCGTAGCTGAGGATGGTCTAGGTCAACTCTACACTTCTTCCACCTTCTTCGGATCCACCTTGATCCCATCACTCAATACTACATGACCCAATAATGCCACTAAGTCTAGCCAAAACTAACACTTTGAAAATTTTTCATATAACTTCTTTTCTCTCAAGGTCTAAAGCACAGTCCTCAGGTGCTGCTCATGATCCTCCTGAGTCTGGGAGTACACCAGAATATCGTCAATAAACACAATGATGAAAGAGTAAAGATAGGGCCAGAACACACTGTACATAAAGTGCATAAATGTTGTTGGGGCATTGGTCAACCCATAAGACATCACAAGGAACTCATAGTGACCATACTGAGTCATGAAAGCAGTGTTCGGGATATCTGGCTCCCAAATCTTCAGCTGATGATAGCCTGAACGTAAGTCAATCTTGGAAACATCCTGGCACCCTGTAACTGATCATATAAGTCATCAATACGAGGCAACAAATAACTGTTCTTCACTATAACTTTGTTCAGCTGGCGATAATCAATGGACATACGCATAGAACCATCCTTTTTCTTCACAAATAAGACCGGAGGACTCCAAGGTGACACACTAGGCTGAATGAATCCCTTATCAAGAAACTCCTATAACTTCTCTTTCAACTGTGGAGGAGCCATACGATATGGAGGAATAGAGATGGGTTGAGTGCCCCGCAACAAATCAATGCTAAAATGAATATCTCTGTCGGGCGGCATGCCAGGAAGATCAGTTGGAAATACATCTGGAAAATCCTTCACTACTAGAACTGAATTGTAGGGGTATCAATACTGACATCTCTCACATAAGCTAGATACATGTCACACCGCTTCTCAACAATTCGTTGAGCTTTAAGAAATGAAATAACTCTACTGGGAGTATACTTTAAGGTACCCTTGCACTCTAATTTCTATTATTCTGGCATAGCCAGCATCACGGTCTTAGCGTGATGATCAAGAATAGCATAATGGGGCGACAACTAGTCCATGACCAAGATAACATCAAAGTCTTCCATACTGAGCAATAATAAATCAACTCTGGTCTCAAAACCACTAAGAGCAATCAAACACGATCGATACATGCGGTCCACGACAAGAGAATCTCCCACAAGAATAGACACATAAATAGAGGAACTCGAAGAATCTTGAGATACACCCAAGTACAGGGAAAAATAAGAGGACACATAGGAATAAGTAGAGCCTGGATCAAATAAGACCGACACATCTCTATGACAGACCAGAACAATTCCTGTAATCACAGAGTCGGAAGCAGCTGCCTCTGTACGAGCTGGAAGAGCATAATATCTGGCATGGCCTCCCCCTCTTGGGCGACCTCGACCTCCTCCTCGAGCTGGCTGAGCAGGTGTGGAGGTAGCTGGTGCTGGAATCATAGCCTGAGGACCCGGTGGAGCACGCGGTGGCTGAGAAGTCTGTGGAGGTGCACCCCTTCTAAGTCTGGGGCAATCCCTCACCATATGCCGAGTGTTGCCACACTCAAAACAAGCTCTCGGGGGGCGTGATGTTATGACTGGCTCAGGCCAGGACTGTTGGACTGGCCTCTCAAATCACTTCATGTAGGAGGTACAAAAGATACCGGCAGTGCATAATAAGGCTTCTGGAGCCTAGAAGGGGCCAGAATACCATTGGCAGCTGGAAGAGCTTAATGAACGGGGCGACTCACATAACCCCTACCATCGCTAACAGCAGCTGGGGCACGAGTACCACTGTAAGTGCTAGACTTTCGTGACCTCTTGGCCTCTCTCTCCTTTCTATCCCAAGCGAGCATGCCCTCTAATCTACTTGCAATACTCACAACCTGCTGGTAAGAAATATCCATCTCCAGCTCCCTGGACATACTAATCCAAATACTGGGGTGGAGTCCCTCAATAAACCGAAGAACCCTCTCTTGAACTACAGCAACCAAGGCCAGTGCATGACAGGCCAAATCACTAAAGCGAGCTGCATACTCTGACACAGTCATAGCACCTTGGCGCAGCTACTCAAACTCCACGTCATGCATCCTTGAGGCTCTAAGGGACATACTCTCTCAAAAATATGTTTGAGAACTGAGTCCATGTAAGTGATGCTGCCTCAGCCGGACTACTCAACTCATAAGCATGCCATCACTGATAGTCTCTCCTATAAGCTGGAATGTAGTGAAAGAAACCCCACTCAACTCTACTACGCCCATAGTACGAAGAACACGATGGAACTTCTCTAGAAAACCCTGAGCATCCTTTGTCGCCAATCCACTGAAGATAGGAGGGTGGTACTTCTTGTACCTCTCAAGTCTGAGTTGTTCTGCCTCAAAAGCCACTACACTAGCTTCATGCTGAACCGGAGCTACTGGCTGCATCGGTATAACATCTGGGATTTGGTCGACCTGAACCCGTTGCTCTAAGGTATAGGCTACGGGAGTTTGTTCCCCTCCTCTGGCCTGAGATGTGGCAGGAACAAGTGTAATTAATCCGGCCTAAGATAAGGTGTTGAACATGCTCATGAACTGGGCTAGAGTCTCCTGGAGGGTTGGCGCATCAACATGCACCTCAGGGGCATGCCCTCCAACTGGAGCTACTAGGGGCTCCTATGTAGCAGCTCCTGCGAATGCTCTGGCTGCACCACGCGGACATCCTCAAGCTCTACCCCGACCCTGGCCTCTTGTAGTTTTAGCAGGGGTTGCGGGTGCCTGGTCATCAGATCCGCCTGTATAGGTCCTCACCATATGTGAGAAAGAATAGAATACAGAAGTTTAGAATTTGGATGTGAACAAATTTTTGCATGACAATGAATCAAAGACGTGTAATATTTCCTAACAGTTCCATAGCCTCCCGAAGATAAGTACAGACGTCTCCGTACCGATCTGTGAGACTCTAATAAATCATCTTGTGACTCATGAAACCCATGAACATAGAGCTCTGATACGAAATTGTCATGACCCAAACTCCCTCCATATAACGTCGTGAAGGCGCCTATTCTCTACGACTAGGTAAGCCTAACATTTCCAAAAAAAAAAAAAACAAACGCATAAATCTAATAGCTAACTACAACAGATAATTAAATACTGATAGGAATTCCGATCGACATGTACAATAACCAACTCATAAAAATATATAAAAAATTCTCCCAAAACCCGAAACACCGTAAGTTAGAAGCTTTTAATATTTTCTGTCTAACTGTTTCTGTACATCAATAACTAGAAGAAATAAAGGAAGAACAACATAAAGGGATAGAGGGGGACTCCGAGGTCTGCGAACGCGGGCAGATGTACCTTGAAGTCTCCGAAACAACATCAAATACGCACTAATAGAGAGTCTGGTAGGAGGTACCTGGATCTGCACACAAAAACATGTGCAGAAGAGTAGCATGAGT
Organism: Nicotiana paniculata; assembly: GCA_005239505.1. Taxonomy (NCBI): domain Eukaryota; kingdom Viridiplantae; phylum Streptophyta; class Magnoliopsida; order Solanales; family Solanaceae; genus Nicotiana; species Nicotiana paniculata. The sequence continues at coordinate 17,566 of ML362524.1, forward strand.
ACACCACAATGGTACCTAGTAAGTGCCAAGCCTAACCTCAGTCGAGTAGTGACCGAGGTCAGGTCAAGGCCCACTAGTGTATATAAAATAATTAAGGCAAGAAAATGTTGTAGTGTAATAAAAGGCCGGAATTAAACAAAGAGGAAATTCAGTGAGAAGTAACATTACAGACACACACAAGGATAAATAGCGGGGGATCTCCCGAGATACCGTCTTGTAGTCCCAAATGTAAATGTACAAGGAGAACTCCCGAGGTTCTGCCTCGTTGTCTCAATAGTAAATGTGCATGGAGATCTCCCGGGATACCGTCCCGTAGTTCCGAAGTAAATATGCAGGGGGATCTCCTGAGATACCGTCCGGTAGCCTCAAAGTAAATATGCAGCTCAAAACAATGGAGATAACAGTTACAGTAGGAAAACCTACAGTTTAGACCAAGTATAAGTCAAGTAAAGGAGAAGTAATCCACTAATAAGACTCGTAGACATGCTATTCTAGGTTAAACAGGATAACTATACATTCTATTATAAATCAATTAAGATGAAATAGGTTATTACTCGGTAAAATTGGGTTTTACAAAAAATGGCCCGTCTATGCACTCGTCACCTCAAGTAAACAACGCTCACATATCATAGCAGTACCAAATCCTAAGGGGACTTCCCCCACCCAAGGTTAGGCAAGACACTTACCTCGAACCAAGCTCAATCAATCGGTAACAATGCCTTTCCCACAAATATCCGACTCCGAATGGCCCAAATCTAGCCAAAATCAATTGCATACCATAAATATAACTATAAGAAACTAATTTGATTAATGAAATCAAATCTAAAGCAAGAAATTAGAAAATCTCCCCAAAAAGTCGACCCGGGTCCATGTCTCAAAATCGGGTAAAAGTCACAAAATATGAACACTCATTCACTCACGAGTTCGCTCGTACCAAAATTATCCAAATCCTATGTCAAAATCCTAATCAAAACCCAAAATCTTAGTTGAATAACTTCTCCCATTTTTCCCAAAACTTTCACCCCAAATCCAAAATTAAAGGATGGCATTAATGATAGATTAGTGGGATATAACCAAAATCAAGTGTAGAATCATAACCCAATCGATGCCTCTGAAAATTCCTCAAAATCTCATCCAAATCCGAGCTCTCTATCTCAAGTTTTGACAAAAATGGGCAAACCCTCGATTTTGAAATGTTATATTCTGCCCAGGCATTCCTTCTTCGTGAACGCGACCACACCCTCGCGCTCGCGAAGAGAAATTTATTCCAGCCCAGAACTCATTCATCGCAAATGTGATGCCCTTATTGCAAACGCGAAGGTCACTCAACTCTTCCATACGTGAACGCGGGACCAGCATCGCCAACGCGTAGGCAAAATGGCCTGGGGACCAAACTGGTCATGTCCTCTACGCGGACGCGGGACATCCATCACAAACGCGTAGACCAAGTATTTCAGTGCTTTGTGAACGCGGTACCTACATTGCGAACGCGAATCACAAAAATCCACTTGCCTCCAATTCCTCTTCGCGAACGCGAAGAAGGACACTTGATTTGTAGATATCAAAAAATCTGCAATCTTTCTTAAGTCCAAAATGATCTGTTAACCACCCGAAATCAACCCGGGGCACCCGGAACCTCAACCAAACATACGTACAAATCCTAAAACACCATAAAAACTTAGAAAAATCCTCAAATCACCTCAAACAACATCAAAACACGAATTACACAAGAATTCAAGCCTAATGAACTTTGAAATTTCCAAATTCTACAAACGACGCCGAAACCTATCAAATCACGTCCGATTGACCTCAAATTTTGAACAAAAGTCATAAATGACACCACGATCCTACTCCAACTTCCGTAAATCCAATCCGACACCGATATCAAGAAGTCCACTACCTGTCAAACTTCCCAAAAATTCAACTTTTGCCATTTCAAGCCTAATTCAGCTATAGGCCTCCAAAACACAATGGGAACAAGCTCCTAAGTCTAAAATCACCCAATGGAGCTAAAGGAACCAAAAAACTCCATTTCGGAGTCGTCTTCACACAGTTCCAGTTACGCTCATAATCCTAGAACTTAAGCTTCCGTTTTAGGGACTAAGTGTCCCAAAATACTCCAAAAACACAACCAAAACCTCCCGAAAAGTCACATAAGCAGAAAAAGATATGGGGGAAGCAGTAAAAAGGGAATCAGGGCTATTACTCGCAAAATGACCGGCCGGGTCGTTATACTAATCTGAGCAAGCCTTCAGTAACTACTGTTGGGACCAACACCAGAATCAGCACAAGAAGTGCAGAAGTGTTGCATGTACAACCGACCCCATGTACTCTATAAGTGCCAAGCCAAACCTCGACGAAGTAGTGACGAAGCTATAACAAGGCACTCACTATAAACGTGTACAAATAAAAATGAAATAGTAGAAGGAATAGAGAAATCAAGAATTTAACAAGAAACTGAACTAAAGACACATAACAGAGGGCCAAGAATAACATTTATGATCAACTTCTCAATTCAACACAAATACAATAACAACAATTAAACACACTAAAATATGTTTCTCCGTTGCGACGTGTAACTTGATCTACAATAGTATATAAATAAACAAGTCTTGTATGTTGTAGCGTACAACCCGATCCCCAAATATATATAAATAACAAATTTTTTTCAGTGTGGGGCGCTAAATCAAGTGTATAATGTTGTTGTACAAACTCGATCCTAAATAGTAATACCAATATTTGTTACGGCGTGCAACCCGATCCCACATAATAATACCAATAATCATTGAGGCATGCAACTTGATCTCACACAATAATAATATAAATGAACATCTACAACCAACTACGGTGTAGTTCAAATAAAATACAATAAGAAATTACATAATTAAAGACATAAAGCAGATAACGGTAGCTATTCAATAAAACACAAGGTCAAAAAGCAAGTAATGACAGTGAATAAATAAAGACACAAATACATGAAAACAATTAGGAATTTAGGCATGTAACGAATAAAGGAAAGAATTTAACAAGTAAAGGCAAGTAGCAATTAAAGCATTTAACAAGTAATAATATGGATTAAATAAAGGCATGAAATAATTGAAGATAACAAACAAATACCCCAACCCGCATGCTTAACCTGTGACTACGTGTATACACTCGTCACCTTGAATATACGTGTCTCCACACATAAATCAAATAGAAAATAATCCAATCAAGTATTAAATCCCTCGAGTCAAGGTTAATCACGATACTTACCTCTTTCTTCAAAAAAATCAATGCTCACCCATGACTTTTCCTTTAGAATTAGCCTCCAAACCAACCAAATCTAGCCAAATATAGTCCAAATAAATCATAATAAGCTCTAGAAATTACCCACAGGCAAAAAATATTCAATCTTTAATGAAATTAAAAAAAGTCAACAAAATTCAACCCCAAGCTCGCTTGGTCAAAACCCGAGATTCGGACCAAAACTCGATTACCTTTTCACCCCCGAGCCCACTTATGTGATTTATTTCGAAATCTAACATCAATTTGAAGTCTAAATCTCAATTTGGCAAAATTCCTAATTCTTACCCAAAACCCCTATACCATGAAATTCATAGATTAACATTAAAAATAAATAGGTGATTATGAAAATACAGCAAAACCAGTTAAAAATCACTAATCAATGAAGTTTGGATGAAACTCTCCTCAAAATCCTCTCTAGTTCGAGCTCTAGCTTTCAAAAGTGGTGTTGAGTGAATAAATCCCGACTTTCAGCTTTAAATAGCTGGGGGTCAGGTGTTCTTCACGTTCGCGAAACACCTGATGCATTAATGAAGTCTCTGTCCAATGAACTTCGCATTCGCAAACCCTTATTCCCCATCCTACCTTCGCATTCACGTCCCTCGGTCCGCATTCGTGATGAAGACCATCCTTCCTTCCCCAGCCTCTCCCCAAAGCAACGCGTTCGCGAGTGGTCAGTTGCATTCACAAAGATTAATCCCCCCATTAGTTGCATTCGCAGCCTACCTCTCGCGTTCGCGAAGAAGAGTAACCAGCCCCAGCTCGAATTGTTTCCCTTCGCGATCGTGAAGCACTGTGCACCAGAAGAAAAACTAGCAGTCTTCTAAGTCCAAAACTGGTCTGAAACTAATTCGAAACTCACCTGAGCCCCTCCGGCTCCAAATTGAACATGCACATAAGTGTAATAACATCATATAAACTTCATTGCTACCTCAAATCATCAAAATAACATTAAATAACAAGAATCGATTGTCAAAACTCAAGATTTCAACTTGAAAACTGATTTTACACATCTTTCAAAAAATGCGCTAGAACTCACTCGGGTCACTCTGGACCCCAAAAGACGTGCGTAGAAGTCCAAAAATATCATACTAACCTACCAAAATTGTCAAAACACCGATCCAATATTGTTTACCAAGAATGTTGACCGTGGTCAACTCAAGTTGTTTTTGAAGCAAAAAATCACATTTTCTTCATATTTTTACATGAAAGATTCTTGAAAGGCGACACGAACTACACACGCAAATCAATAAAGACCAAATGAAGCTAAGGGAGGTATTAAATCATGAAAATTAAGGTTAGTACTCAAAATGACCTATTGGGTCATCACATTCTCCAGCTCTAAAAGAAATATTCGTCCATGAACGGACATAGAGAAGTACCTGAACTGGTAAAAAGGTGGGGATATCTACTCTGCATATGGGGCTTGAACCCCCACGTAGCTGCCTCAATCGGTGGACTTCTCTATTGCATTTTAATAGAAGGAAAACTCTAAGATCTAAGCTTTCGAACCTGCCGAGCTAAAATAGCCACCGAAACCTCCTCATAGGCCAACTTTTCATGAAGATGAACCGTGCCGAAGTCTAGAACATCAAAGTTGTCCTCATGGTACTTCCAAACATTAAAATATGAAATACCACCAGATGTACCCCTGCTAGTATATGAGGCAATGCAAGCATGTAAGCATCCTCCCCAACTCTCTCCAAGATCTCAAACGATCCATTGAACCTCGAGATCAACTTTCCCTTCATTCCAAATCCCATCACACCCTTCGTAAGCGACACTAAGAGAAGAATGTTATCACCTACCATATAAGCTACATATTGAACCTTCCGGTTTGCATAACTCTTTTGCCTGGATTGAGCTGTATGAAGTCGCTCTCGAATCACCTTAACCTTTTCCTTAACATCACAGACCAAATCACTGCCCAAGAACCTAGTGTGATGACCCGATAGATCATTTTGGGTAGTAACCTTTATTTTCGTATTCCGAGATCTCCATTAGCTTCATTTGAAAAAAAAATATAATTTTTGGCTTTAAAAATAACTTGATTTGACTACGATTAAAATTTTATGCAAACTCTGAATAAGTATTTTAACGATTCCGATAGGTCCTATTGTGATTTTGGACTTGGAGGTATGCCCAAAATTGAAATCGGAGGTCCCTAGGTTGATTTGACTTATTTTGCCGAAATTTAGCATTTTGAAAGTTTGAAATTTTCCTAGGTTTGACCGTAGGTGGATTTATGGCTATCGGGTTTGGATTTTGGTTTCGGGACTTGGAATAGGTCGATTTTTCTATTTGAAATTTGTCTGCAAAATTTGGTTCAAATCGGAGTTGGTTTGATCGGATTCTGACGCTTAGTTGTGATTCTAGATGTTCTTGAGGTTCCCTTTGGAATTTCATTCATTTTGATGTTCGACTGGTAGTTAAGGTATTATTTTTTTGATATAATTGTGCCAGCGAGTTCATATGATGTTATTACACTCTTGTGCATGTTTAGTATGGAACCCGGGGATCGGGTAAGTTTCAGACACGTTTCCTATGAGTTTTGACAGTTTGAGGGCTACTGGTGCAGTGTTTGCTTCTGGTGTTTGATGCAGATCTTGCAATTGCGAGCCTTGATTTTGCAATCGGAAGTTTGCATTTGCGAGCAGGTTCTGGGATAGGTGACCTCGCCTTTTGCGAGGGATGGGTTTGCTTTTGCGAACTGTCATTGGTCACTTTTCCAAAGAGAGTGGTCTCATTTGAAATCATAGGCGACTTGAGTCAATGTCACATTTGTGAAGCTTTTGGCGTAATTGCGAAGTGGGGGTTGGGGGGGGGGAATTGTGCTATTTATTTATATGTCTTCATTTATTCTATGTTATCTCTTGTTATATTCTTTAAATCTTACATGTTACTACTTGGCGTCTATGCTATACTTGTTAATTGTTATTCGTTCATTTCTGACACAATTCCTTCTTATTTTGCTACCTGTTTCTACTTGCCTTAATTGTATATTCTAACTGCCACATGTTCACCTATTTTTATTGTTCTTATTTTATTTGATGCACTCTGTTATGTTGTTTTTTCTTATGTGAGTTGTTTAGTTGTTCAGTACTAATGAATTGGTAAATTTTGAGATTCCGAGATGTTGGATGTTCTCCGTTTAGTTTTTGGTTCTTTACCATTCTGTACATTTTACCTCCTTGTATTGATATTTTGTAAATATTGTTGTTGAGTTGTTTATGTTAATGATTTCAAATTGTTGGGGATCGTGTTGCACGCCGCAACAGTATTAAAAGTGATATGATATGATATGAAGGAATAAGGACGGAATGTGATATTAAATGATGATATGGTGTGATCGGGTTGCGCACTGCAATGGATTTGGTGTGTTATAAGTTTTTGTGGCTGCATAAATTGTCCTTAGCATTGTAAATTGAGATTGAGATTCTGTTGTTGTGGGGCCCTTTTTGGTAGTTAACTTACGGGTCCAGTTGTTTGACTTTATTGTTTATTTCTATTCATGTCCCTATTATTATTGTTTCATACAAGTTTATTGTGAGTGTCTTGTCATAGCCTTGTCACTACTTTATCAAGATTAGGCTCGACACCTACAGAGTACATGGGGTCAGTTATACTCATGCTACACTTCTACACTTTTTGTGCAGATACCATTATAGGACCCAACGGAGGTTAGCGAGACTGCTCGAATTCAGCTACTTTTGGAGACTTGAGGTAGAGTTGCATGGTCTTCGCAAACTTGAAGTCCCCTTTCATTATGTATTTGATGTATACATAGTTTCAAACAGTTGTATTTTATTAAGAATTTATCTGTATTACTCGAGATGCTCATGTATTCGTGACTTCATATTCTGGGATATGTTTAGATCACGTCATTTGGTATTTTGTCAAATCACTTCAGACTATTACAGCTTATTATTATTATTATTATTATTATTATTATTATTATTATTATTATTATTATTATTATTAATGTTTTGATTTGAATTGTTAAAACTTGTTAAGTAATTTAACTAACATCGGCTTACCTAGCAAGTAAAATGCATCACGGTCCTGAGGGTGGTATTCCAGGTCGTGGCAAGTTGGTATCAGAGCACTAGATTGCCTAGGTCTCACGAGTCATGAGCAATCTTAGTAGAGTCTGGAGTATTGGTACGGAGACATCTGTACTTATATTCTAGAGGCTATAGAGCTTTAGGAAAATTTCACTTCTTTCATTCTTTGTCATGCGACATTATTCTATTACTGAGTTTTGAACCATTCTATTTTTGTTCCCTCGCAGATGCTGAGAACATGCATAACATTTACAGTCAGCACCACTATTACAGCCCCTACCAGGTGTATGAGTTAGGGCTCAGTTAGGGGCCGAGGTAGGGGCTAAGGCAGAACTCAGCCTAGAGCATACGCAACAACACCCATTGCAGAGCCTCATACCAAGCATGAGTAGGAGATCCAAGTTTAGACCACACGAGTCAGACCTGCTCAGGTCTCGGAGGGATTTATTGCTACTCCCATACTTCAGGATACTTGATCACCCTCAACTATGTCTGATAAAAGACTAAACGGGCATTGCAAACATAATCCGGGGTATTATGCCCAGAGTCGATATCCACAGGGAATTTACGTATCAATCAAGTCTTTAGAATACGCAACTTTTACTCAATCAATTCT
>ML362529.1:0-18394 GCA_005239505.1 Nicotiana paniculata
ATATATATATATATATATATATATATATATATATATATAGACACACACACACATACACACACAGCTACACTTCATTGTAATACTATAACGTATATATAACTTGTTATAGTATATGTTAGTGTGTGTGTATATATAACACACACACTTCGTGCTACTTCAACTACATATGTAACATGTTATAGTATATGCTACTGTATTCATTATTTGTATTATAACAGAGTTAATGAATTACATTCATTCATCACTAGGTTATAAGTCGATGAATCAATTATAACAGATTAATTGATATAAGTCGAGACGTTTTATTTTTAATATTCAACGATGCATCTGAGTATGTTATAAGTCGATGAATCATTTTACAAGTGTATCAATCCCTAATATAACCCGACCCTGTGTTCCTAGCGCTTCATGTTCTTATATATATATATATATACACACACACACACACACACACACACACACAGAGACACTTCACTGTAATACTATTAAGTATATATAACTTGTTTTAGTATATGTTAGTGTGTGTAACACTTCGTGCTACTTTAACTACATATATAGCATGTTATAGTATATGCTACTGTATTCATTATTTGTATTATAACAGAGTTAATGAATTACATTCATTCATCACTAGGTTATAAGTCGATGAATCAATTATAACAGATTAATTGATATAAGTCGAGACGTTTTGTTTTTAATATTCAACGATGCATCTGAGTAGGTTATAAGTCGATAAATCAATTGACACACATATATATTTGATGAAAAATTATATATATTAATTAGGATCTTGACAAGTCTATCAATCCCTAAAAGAACCCGAACTCGGACTAGCTAAAAACTCCAATGATTTATTACGTATCCCGTTAAAATACTAATATACTACCTCGTTCTCGTTAAGGGGCAACTAAGGAGATTATATATATTGCACGATTATCTTCCAACAACTTAGAATTGGTTCGATTTCTTAAATCACAACACTGAATTTTAAGAAAATTTACATTCCAATAATCACTATCGTACAAACAACAAAAAATTTATACGGACGACACACAATTTCCCCCCCAAATCCAATATATATAGTACACCAACAAGTAATTAATTAAGTGTGCTGTTTCTTCAATGTCTATACATAGTTTAGAGCTAATTAACGTAACTAATTGTATAGTAACTCTAGTATTATCCATTTAGGAATAATAGAAACAATTGTGTATACATATATAGGCGTTTAATTAATTACTTTCCATAACTCCAAAAGTCCATCTCTCCACGCAACGATAGCTGATTGATTTGAACATTCATAGAAGATGATGCAACATTTGCATCCTCAACAAGCCGATCATTAATCATTCCCCACTGATCATTATTCATATTCTGATGAGAACTGGCTACCTCTAAACCAGATTCACAAGGTGCAGACTGTTGAGAAGTTGGAAGAGGTCCAGATGAGAAGTCCTGAGGATGATGATGATATCCCAATGACATGAAGTTTTGTGCTAACTGAATATTATTATTGTGTGAATTATACTCATGTGGAAAAGTAGCAGCAACTGTAGTAGGTATATGGGAATAGTTTAAGCCATGGTCATGGCCGTGTTGTTGGTGTTGTTGTAGTAGATATGGGCTATCTTTGTGTGTGAAGTTGGTTCGAGGTTGGTGGATTGAGGTGTTGTTTAATAGATCTGATGAGACTGCGCTACCTTCGTTATTATTTCCAATTACTTTGAATAGGTTCTTCTTCTTGAATACCCTGCAAATCACCCATCCATCCTCCTGCACATTTACAATAGTATGCTTTCTTACAATCATGATATTTAAAAGATAATTACTTCATTTTAATACGGTAAGAACCTAGAATAAATTGTAAGTAACCGGCTACTGCAAGAACTCAAATTATACTGATGGTGTAACAAATATGTTTACATATAGGTCGTTTGATAGGGTTTATAAGAGTAATACTGAAACATATGATGTATTAGTAATGCTGAGATTAGTTGTGCTGGATTGTTTGATTTGGTGCATTTTGCATAATCTTTTTTTTTTCTTGAACAAATAATTGTTTACAAAATACCCGAACGTATTTGAAAAAGGCTTTGAAATGACAATTCTATCTTTTACATGCTTATTATATATTCATGTTTGAAAAACCATGGTATTATTAATGTTATAGTTTGCTATATATAAAAATAGTATTGAATATGGTGTATAATCATACATATATTAGTAAGATTGAAATTTTTTACTAATAAACAAAAGAATAATAATACCAAAGCTAACATGTGTATTACTCTCCCTAATACATCAAACCAAACGGCCACCAAGTGTATATAACTTAAATATCGTACTGATCCTATATTGTTTCATTTAGTAGCCTCTTGCGTCGTTCAAGAATTCATCTGAATCATAATTATGGATAACAAATTCCTAAGCAAAAGCAAGCTGGAAATTCTCCTGACAGTCTCAGATTTTGTGGTAAAAAGTCAATCGTCAAGATATTCACTAGTAATTAATTGAATTGTTATTATCATTTAATTACTTTGACTTTCATGCACCTGATTGCATGCATGCGATTGACTATGCAAGACTTCAATCTATGCATGTATGCCACAATCCACATGCATGCTTATTTTAGTCACCTTATAAATTATTCTTTCTAAGAAAACTTTTCTTTTATTTGTCATCCCTTTATGATTTTTAGTTCACGGATTTTTTATTAAGTTTTGAATAAATTATTTATACATAATATGTGAATTTTTTAACACGATTACAGCCTACAGGGACTACTATCGGATTCACCGAAACTGTAAGGCCGACAGGTTTGGGAAGAAAGGAAGATGAGCAACTTACACTTGAATTTTCGTCGGAATCTTCAAGCCTATACTCATGCATGATCCAATCAGTCTTTTGGCCATGTGGAGCTCTTCCTCGGTAAAACACTAGGGTTTTTCTCATACCAATCTTCTTCGATGTGTTTCTTATGCATTTGTCCCTTCCTGTTGCCTTCCAAAATCCAGCATTTGTTGCTCGGTTTGTTCTTGAACCTGTGGGATACTTCCTATCCTTATGGCTGAAAAAGTACCACTCATTCTGAGGTGTTGATCCAATCTTGCACCTCTCTGTACATGAAACGCTGTATGAAAATCTTACTAACAATAATATAAGAATTTCTTAAACTTAATTTCCCCTAATTACCTACATCAGCACAATAATAACTACGAAATCTTGAATTGTTACTAGCACAGCTACATAAGCTCAAGTAGGAGTAGTATAAGAGTGATCTCTATCCGATCCTTGAATTAATATGTCCTTATTAACAACAGGCTATAGAAGGAATATGCTGGTTAATAGACTTATATATAATGTGATGTTGGGCGCTAGTTAATTTTATCTTAGTAAAATAAATTTTAGACTTTTCAGCGAGGGTAAAAAGTTCTTTTTGTGTGTGGTGTGCGCGCTATTGCACACTAAGCATATTATCCCGTGCGCACCCGAAAGGTAGCCACTTCGAGTTTCCTCGCAATTCTCCAAAAAAGAAAGATCTTAAATTCATGTTGTTCTTACTGATCGAAAACAAATAATTAAAAATGCATATGTTCATCCAAAAGTTTAAGCTGTTTCAAATTAGACGAGGTACTTTTCTTTTAGGCTAATTCAAAATAAATGATATATTTCTAAATTTGAAAATAATTCAACTTTAAACTCTTCATTTTACCAATTTTACCCCTAACGAGAATCTTTTATACTCCCTCTGTCCAGTTTATGTGAACCTATTTCCTTTTTGGTCCGTTCAAAAAAGAACCCCTTTCTAAATTTGGTAATAATTTAGCTAAAACTTACTATTCTATCGTTAATGAGAAGCTTTTATAACCACGCAAATACTCTGGCCCCTTTTTGACTTGTTTAGGACCACAAATTCCAAAAGTCTTTCATAAACTCCGTACCCAGTCAAACAAGTTCACATAAATTGGAATGAAAAGAGTAATTACAAAAATATCATGATCCCACAAAGTTTTTTACCCCTTAAGCTTTTCACACAAGTTTCAATTTTTTTTTTCCTAATTAAACTCCGCGCCGAGTCAAACTATTTCATCTAAATTGGAACGGAACGTGTATGCCTCAATGGACAAAAATTATACTATGTGTCAACACAGCCAAATTATCTCGTTGATAACCAAAGTAGTAAAATCTGTTGAGAGTAGCTTCCCCAAATATATATGCGTACCTTGCAATTCCCAAGGCTCAATCTTATTCAAGTCGACTTCTCTGATAACCTCCATCTCAAATTTGTGAAATGAAAGTTTCTTCTTCAAGTAGTAATGAAGAAGCTCTTCGTCTGTTGGATGAAACCTAAACCCCGGCGGAACACCACCACCACCACCACCTGATGAAGCCATATGCGAAACTCTACTCTGATCTCCGATCCTTAATTGCGGCCACAGTTGACCCCTAGAAATTAAACCAATGATCTTTTAATTTGCACTCTCTCGCTGTAGCTTTCTTTCTTTAACTTGATTGAAATGGGGCTCTTATATATATATATATATATCCTCCTGTCTCAACTGTCAGCGAGGTATTGTGAGGAGAGAAAGTTGACGGCCGATGACGCCGCCGGCGCTAACTCTTAAAGCTAAAGTAAATTGCAAGTTACAATAGCACGTACTGGAACTCTAAATATTTAAGATGGTTCACCCCTATCCCTGTAACCCCCACTCCCACCCCCACTGACCCACCCACCTCTATGCGCACGCGCATATGAGAGGTTGAATTATGGACACATTAATTTACCAGTTCAAATGATATACATCGTGGAATATTAACACTATCAGGTTATGTACATCTGTTACAGCATATAACTTTATCTTAGTTTTATTTTCAAAATTACAAATTCCTTAAGAAGAGATATGCTTTAAATGGCCCTGCTAGAATAAATTTTTTCGGTGCATATAGCTTAAACTCTTTATTTACTCTGCGCAATATTTCATTTTTGTATTGATGATAATCATGATATCCATTTTTGTGTTCCTGTTTGGGAAGAATTCATATAGAAAATCACTTTTTTATTTTTATCTTTTGGAGAAAAACTTTATAGTGCTTTTATATATGTTTTATTCCAGATTAACAAATTTTGTACTCAGTAGTTAATATAGTCTTTCACATTTCTCATCAAATTCAAAAATGGATTAGCAATTCCACAAAATATACATCAACAAATGCTGAAGAAATACTCACTTAGCTACATTTTAATTTTTTCTTATTTAGCCTCATTCTGGTTGAATGAATGCAACCGGCTTCTAACTTATTTCCAAAAAATAAAGTTAGAATAGTTTTGTGTTGTTTTTGTGTGTGTGTATATATATACTCAATCTGCATTCTTTGATCATTAGTATGAGTATTTTTCTAGTACTTAGGAGGGGTGGGCATAGTTTGGGCTCCGAAATCCAAAAAGAAATTCACACTTTTTGGATTTTTGGTTTGGATTTGAATTGTCATTTTATTAATCCGTAAACTGAAAATTAAAATCGAAATTCTCATATTCAATTCGAACCGTCCGAACGACCACCTTAGTACTTAGTAGGTTTAATATATACTAGAAGGTTTATTTCACTTGGCATGTTAATTATTGCCCGGATTATGAGACCAGATAGTCCACATAATCAACTTGCCGAGGTGATTTTATTTACCGATTTTGCGTCATGCATGCATGGCAAGTGAAATAAACTTGCTACAATTGCATATGCATAATAATATTTACTACTCCGTCCGTCTCATGTTATTAGTCGTGATTACTAGAAATAGTTATCTCAAATTATTTGTCACTTTAAAAGTTTAAGACAAAATTGATAATCTTTTTTTTTTTACCCTTAGTAATAATTATCCTTGAACACTACAAATACCTCAATTATGGATAATTTTGTTCAAATACCAATAAAATATTAAGACATGAATAGAGATAAAATAGTCAAAATCTTATCCTAATTAATTTTTCTTAAAGAGAATATACAAGAGAATGACGACAAATAGTATGAAAGGGGGGAGTAGTAATCAACTTGCTTAAAATGCACTTGCTCCACAAACGCGTTCAATCTACAAATTGTAACCTGAATTCCCTGTACTATTAAAAGAAAATAAATGATCCCGAGGAAATAAATAAAGCAATATTTGATTGTTTCTTAAGCAAACTTTGGCGGAAAACAGCTACAAAACCCTCTCGGGATTGGCAAATTCATTTGGGCGGCCAATATTTAATATGAATAATTAATGGATTTTTGATTTTTTAATTAATCCAGGATCCAGGGGTCAAGGTTTAGGTTTAGGGCTCTTCCTGTATATAATGTGAAAAGTTGGAGAGGCAGTCGCCATAGCTTGGGCTTCGCACATGTCAGGAGACGACCTTAAGGAAGTCTATTAATTTTGTTGATTCAACTTCACGCCTCCTTTCTGTTCATTTACTATATATGCATTCTTTTTAATTCTATTTCCGTTACAAAATACCAGTCATGTTTTGCTTTTCCATAGTCAATTTGACTAATTTAAAATTTAAATTTAAATATTCAAAAACTATATGAAAAATACTATAATTTGCAATTCTTGGTCCGTTCCAAAAAGAATGATCACTTTCTAAATTAAGTAACAATTTAGCTTAAATTTACAATTTTACCCTTAATGAGAAGCTTTTATAACCACACAAATATTCTGAGCCCCTTTTTGACTTGTTTAGGACCACAAATTTCAAAAGTCTTCATTTTTTTAAACTCCGTGCCCAGTCAAATAAATTTACATAAATTAAAATGAACGAAATAATATATGTTAAAATATTGGTCAAAGTTCATATAATTTGACACTCGACAAGCAAAATATGACAAGTATATTTTGGAAGGAAGGGAGTATCATACAAGTAGCAAGCTCTGTATTTCAAGAGCACAACTGACTAGGTTTTCTTTCCTTAATTAAAATCTTGACGTGTTGTTCAAAATCTTGATTAAAGTCCTGATACGTTTGTCTTCGGTATGATTGAAATCATCATTTTCCACGAATGGAAAATATTCACTTAAAAAATATTTTCCGGTGTTTGTTGGTGAATCTACCTAGGATTTTAATTAACTTGGTGGGTTCAAATCTAATATCTATTAAATTTTAGTGGATTTTCACATGTATTATGTATAAAAAATACTAGGTTTAGATCCGTGAAGGCAGGGCCGGATATACTGTATATATAAGGTAAAATCTATTTTTTACCTCTATATATTAAGTTTTGAACCTCCTTGACACAACTCAAAATTGTAGCTTAGTGGTCAGGGGGGTTCAAAACATTGATAAGGTCATGGTTCAATTCCCACTAGCTATAATTTTTTTTTTTGAACCTTCGTGGAGATCTTGCCTCCGCCACTGCCTGAAGGGCTAGATCAT
Organism: Nicotiana paniculata; assembly: GCA_005239505.1. Classification (NCBI taxonomy): domain Eukaryota; kingdom Viridiplantae; phylum Streptophyta; class Magnoliopsida; order Solanales; family Solanaceae; genus Nicotiana; species Nicotiana paniculata. The sequence continues at coordinate 7,408 of ML362529.1, forward strand.
CCATTGTTGGTGAGTAAAAAGAATATTTTTTGATAATAATAGTAGCAAATTGGAGAGTGTTATCAAGTAATCAGAGAAGTTCATTTGGGGCAAGATAGCTTAACTTGCGCCACCATGGTCGGAAAGAGAACTCATGTACCCACCCAAAAGATGTTGATGGCTCAGTCAACCGCACAAGAGGCAGCAATGCACAGACGGAAGGGAAATCAACAACCAAAACTAGTTGGGACAATCCCAGAGGAGGAAGAAGAAATTGAATAGGAGCCAACAAAATCCAATGGAACAGTAGCATCACAAGGTAATGGAGAAGAAGTATCGTCAGTCAAAACAACAGATATACATCGAAGAGAGCAGGAATCATCGAAAACTCAGGGGCAAAAGTCGTCAAATCCAACCTCAACTGGACTTCCTAAGTTGTCCTGGGCAGATGAGGAAGAAGCAGAAGCAGAAGCAGATCTGGAGAAGAAGTTCTATCTGGGACAATTTTAACATCACTAAAGTGTCAAATGCAGGTTTCAAACTAGACTATGTGGAACCAACAATGCATGGTGAGGTATCAGTATGTGAAATTGATTTAGAAGATATAAATTCTGAAATTGTATATTGGAAGAACGCAGTAGTTTGTTATGTCTTAGGGGCTCATCCTCCATTTGCTATTTCGAATCGATTTATCCAACGACTATGGGCAAAGTATGGCATTAATAAGGTAGCTATGTTGAAGTGGAATTCTATTGATAAGGTTTTGTCACGATCCGAATTCCCACCGTCGGGATTGTGATGACGCTTAACGCTGCACTTGCTAGGCAAGCCAACATTTGAGATCTACAACATTTAAAACTATACGAGGATCCACTACCATTCAACACATGATACCAAAATAAGAAGAAAATTTTTGGGAAATAATAGTGCGCAATAATACTGATGTATAACTACCCATGATCTGGAGTCACAACTCACGGACTACTAAGAATTCACTACAAGTATTTGGTTGAAAGGAAAATGTACAATTGTTCGTGAACTAAATAAAACAGTAAATGAATATAAAGGAAGGGACTCCAGGAATCTGCGGACGTCGGCAGAGCTACCTCGGGTTGCCCGCGCAAGAGTCAACTACTATCTCAAAATCATCTTGGACCGATACCTGGATCTGCAAAGAAAGTGCAGAGTGCAACATTAGTACAATCAACCCCATGTACTAGTAAGTGTCGAGCCTAACCTCGGTGAAGTAGTGACGAGGCTAGGACAAGACACCACATAAAACCTGAACAGTATAATCATGCTAATGGCAACAACGGTAAACAAAGAAATAAAGCAGTAATAATGGGAAGGGGACATTTAATGGGGGATCACAATATAAGGAGAGAGAAACAATGAAAAGACACAATTTAACCAGTAATCTTCCAACGAATTAACCAATAAAGACAACAAAGGAAAAACTGCACGGCATCACTCTTCGTGCTTTTACTCTCAACCTCACCAATACATAAATAGAACGACACAATATCACCCTTCGTGCATCAAACCTCACATAATATACACTGCATCACCCTTCGTGCTTTATCACTCTCATATCATGGAACGACATCACCCTTCGTGCATTAACACTCACATATCATGGCACGACATCACCCTTCGTGCTTTACACTATTCCTTACGATATAAATAAATCATGCACGACATCACCCTTCGTGCTTTATACTCCTCCTCACAATTCACAAAATCAATAATAGTGGATAGAGAGAAGTTTCACAAAGAAATCAATATTTCACCAATGATTTATTTCACAATTTAACATCTCAACCTTGAATCAATATTCAAAAATTTATCAACCTCGGTGGAACCGGATATAAGTCTCCCAACATTTCAATAACAACAATAAGCATGGTTAATAGGATTTAAGACTACAAAATTTGCAAGAATGGAATTTCACTCGCATACGATGACTCGACCACAATGCATAGGTGCTCGTCACCTCACATATACATCGTATTCAACAACAAAACATGTAGCAAATAATCACGCAATACCTATTCCTTCAAGCCAAAGTTAGACACAACACTTACCTCGCTCGCAATATCACTTAATGTTCAATCACAACTTTGCCTTTTAAATTAGCCTCTGAGTCCGAAATATCTAGAAAATTTCCAACCAAATGATTCAACATAATCCTTAGGAATCATCCCCGATAACTACGGTTCAATTTAGTCCATATTTGAAAAAGTCAAAAAAAGTCAACACCCGGGCCCGCTTGGTCCAAACTCAAAATTCGGACCAAAACTCGATTACCCATTCACCCCGAGCCTGGATATACAATTGGTTTTGGAATCCGACCTCAATTTGAGGTCTAAATCCCCATATTTCGAAATCCCTAGTTTTCTATCCAAAATTCCCAATTCACCAAAAAAATCCTAGATTCTAGATTGAAATCTTGTTAAAGGAAGTAAAAGATTGAAAGAAAAGAGTTAAGAATCGCTTACTAATGATTTAAGGAAGAATTGATCTTTGGAAAATCGCCCCTTGAGGTTTAGGTTTTGAAAATTTGAAGAATGAATGAAAAATTCCGTCTAAGTCCCTTTTACTTAGCTGCAGATGTCGCAATTGCGACCTAAACTTTGCAAATGCGAAGAAACAATTGCAATTGCGTTGCTCTTCATAATTTTTCTACCTTCGCAAATGCGAGTAGATGTTCGCATTTGCGAACCTACCCTTCCCAGACTCCTTTCGCAATTGCGAAGGTGACCTCGCAAATGTGAGAACTGTTGGACCAGGCTTATGATCGCAATTGTGATGAAAGCCTCGCAATTGCTAACCCTGCTATGTTCGCATTTGCGATGCCTGATCTCGCAATCAGAGGTCTGCAACAGCTTAAGTTACACCAGCAAAATTTCTAAGTTCCAAAATCACTCCGTAGCCTCTCCGAAACTCACCCGAGCCTTCGAGGCTCCAAACCAATCATGCACGGTGTCGCACCCCCCTTTTTCCTCGCGGAATCGGGTTTCGACATTCATTTGGGACAACTCCCTTCCTTTTGGGAGAGTTGTATGGAAAGTGAAGAGTCGCCACCTAACGGATTTATGGTGCGTTAGGGCACCTAATGCAAGTAACTCATGAAACCAGTCTACGTTACCAGAGATTGGGTAAGTGCTTGAAATTACCTTGAGGGGAAGGTGTTAGGCACCCCTCGAGGTCCACAATGGTGGGTCCCGGCCAAACTCACTTAGTAAATTAGTCATTTAACAGATAAGCAGTCTAAGCACACATATATAAGTAAAATAAAAGGAGTTTAAAAGGTAAGCAATCCAAGCACACATATATATAAAGATGGGGAAGTCCTAAGTTTGTTAGCCTATAGGATCACATCTGTACAATGCCCGATAATCCTTCCTCAACTAGAGGGGTTACACGTGTCATTAGCGCACAAGTCATCATGTCCTTTTACTACTAAATTACCATCCCCTTAGCGGCTGTATAATCGGTTTTAATTAACGAACTCTAAGCATGCTTTACCCGTCCCTTCCTTGTGGTAACAGAGGTATTTAGGACCTCTATTTTTAGGCAGTTCTAGACTCTCTTAAAGTGTTTAAAAAGGAAAATCTAAGTGACAACAAATAAACAAACAAGACTGTCAATCATGAAAAAAATTAAGAGGGCTCATGTTTACCTCCACTCATAAGCAGATAATTAGCACGTCTGAAACACAGGTTTTAGAGAATTTTTAGAAGGTCCTAGAACAGGATATCTAGGTGAGCATAACAAGCAGAGAATATGCAACATTGTTTTAAGACGAATTGACATAAACCTAATCAGTTCGCCTACTGATTTTAGAACCTGTTGAACCTGGGCGGTTTCACAAATAAACAGAGCACAATATCACAGTTTTATAGGACCTTAATTACCTAAGGCTTGCTTAGGCGTGGATCTGTAATACCTTATAAACATGCAATCAGAATTCTGGGAATTTAGTTTTAAAATAGTTTGAACTTATTAAGTCCTATAGGCATGCTGGTCTAGGTGCTGAATATCAAGAAATCGATTTCATACATATTTATCCTATAAAAATGGTGTCTAGGCGTTGGGGCTGCTTTTAAGCATCCTTATAGACATGACGGTTACTGATTTAGGCGATGTAGACATGGTTTAAAGCAAATATAAACACAATCCTAAAGCAGGATTTTTAATGCACATAAAGAATGAACATTTTATTAGGCAGAATTTCAACAGTAACTTAATAACATGATTTCTAGGTGATCACGATTACGCAGAAGCAAAATTTCGTGATAAATGAGGTAATGAGCCTATAAAATGTTGCCTAGTATGCCAAATGGTCCTAAAAGCATGGTTTTTGATGCAAGTAAACATAGTATAAGCCTAAAGCATGATTTCTAATGCAAGTAAACATAATATAGACTTAAAGGCATGATTTCTACCTGTTTCCCCCACAAAAGTCATATAGGAATCCCTCCCCCTTTTACTAATTTCCCCAATATCTGTTTACAAAGATAGTTATTACATACCAGAATTGAATGAATTACATAAATAAATATATGCTATAATATAGGGAGCCTGCAGATAGGCCCAAAGTAAACCTGGAGACACCAGGCCTTCAAAACAATCTCAGATACCAAGAGTCATAGCCAATAGGGTGTCCTGGTGTGTCAGAGTTCCCTAAAGACCTCAGGGATCCCAGGCAATGCTCACACCAAGATCCTTTGAATAGAGAAGTGATTGGCCAGCCCCAGTGTGCTAGAGTTCGGGGGAATCTCATGGGTTCCTAGACAGTACACACACTAGAGGGGCAGAACTTAAGAATCTAAGAGTAGAAGTGAGAGTGCTTGACATTGTTTTGAAAGAACTTGTTAAAGACAATGTAGAGATAATACGTTTAGGAGTGAAAACGTTTTCAGGAATAGAAACAATTTTAGGAGGAAACCAGAAGTGAAAAAACAATTTTGAAATCAATTCTGAAAAGAACAAAGATTCAACATACAACCACACAACTCAGAGTGCTCATACTCACAAACATTCAACAATCAGCTTTACAGACAGGGGTCAAGGGGTTGGGAACATAAAGAGCTTCACATCAGAAACACATGAACAGGGTCTAAGGGATCATATGGATCAAAAACTGTACAAAACAACTAGGAGTCTACTGATTCAGATACTTAACAAGTCAGTCATGGTAATAGGAAATTAAAACATAGAGACAGAGTGTGGGAATAATCATGTTGAAGACAGGGGTGCATTAGTCATACCAATTAGGATCAATCAAATACATTAGAAGTCTAAGATGCTATAATGAGCATACTAGTTGAGGGGAGTAAACAGGAACTGAACAAACATGCAAACAATACAAATGATATATAGGCATGCTCGATTAAACACTTGAACTGGAGAGGGTAAAATTTAAACATACTAGGTAAAGCAGTAAACAGGAAGACAACTAAATACATAGCCAATTAACCAGTGCAGGAATAGGCATGGATTTACACAAAGGAACACATAAAGTTGAGTTTCAGAATTGAAGTAGAGATATACCAGTTAAGGAAGCAAAGTGCAGAATGTAAAGCAAGTAGAGTTCCACTGTCTAGCCTTGGCTTTCAACCGTCTAGACCAACAGTTAGCACAAGTAGCAGAGAAAAAAGAGAGAAATTGAGAGTGTGTGTGTTCTGAACTAATTCTCGTCCCCTTGAGAGGCAGAATAAAAGAGTATATATAGCACTTTAAGAGTAGGACAAAAAAGGTAAAATAATTAGAAATTAGTCAATTAAGGGCAATCACAGGGTCACAGAATCAATTAATCATAAGGGAGTCCAGAATAGACCCCTTAATTAGGGGTAATTGATCAACGGTAACAATGTCGAACTCACTCAACAGGATTTTCCACTTAGCCAGCTTGCTAGTGGGCATTGGTTTTTGAAAGATATATTTTAGGGGATCCATCCTTGATATGAGGTACGTTGTGTAAGCACAGAAGTAATGCCTCAACCTTTGAGCTATCCAGGTCAAGGCGCAACAGGTACATTCCAATAGAGAGTACCGCGCTTCATATGGAGTGAATTTCTTACTCAAGAAATAGATAGCTTGTTCCTTTCTCCCTATCTCGTCGTGCTGTCCCAGAACACAGCCGAAGGCTCCATCTAACACTGCGAGGTGGAGTAGCAAAGGTCTTCCTGGCTCTGGCGGGACCAAAACTGATGGTGTTGATAGGTACTCCTTGATTTTGTCGAAATCCCTTTGACAATCCTCGATCCAACAAGTTGCAGCATCTTTCTTCAACATCTTGAAAATTGGCTCACATATGACTGTGGACTGGGCTATGAACCGGCTGATGTAGTTTAGCCGTCCTAGAAAATTCATTACATCTTTCTTACTCTTCGGCGGTNCTGATGTAGTTTAGCCGTCCTAGAAAATTCATTACATCTTTCTTACTCTTCGACGGTAGCAGCTCCTGGATGGATTTGACATTTGATGGATCTAATTCTATCCCTCAGTGGATGACAATGAACCCAAGTAACTTTCCGGCAGGAACCCCGAATGCACACTTCGCACGGTTTAATTTTAGGTTGTACTTCTGCAGTCTGTCGAAGAACTTCCTCAAATCTGCTATATGATATGTGGTTTTCTTGGATTTGATGATGACGTCGTCCACATACACCTCGATCTCCTTATGTATCATGTCATGAAAAATGGTAGTCATAGCCCTCATGTTGGTGGCCCCAACATTCTTTAGACCGAATGGCATCATCCTATAACAGTACACCCCCATGGTGTAATGAAGGCTGTTTTCTCTGCATCTTCTTCGTCCATCCAAATCTGATGATAACCGGCGAAGCAATCTACAAAGGACTGGAGTTCATGCTTGGCACAATTGTCGATCAAAATGTGTATATTTTGTCGGGGGAAATCATCCTTGGGACTTGCTCTTTTTAGATCCCGATAATCAACACAGACTTTGACTTTACCATCTTTCTTTGGAACTGGTACAATGTTGGCTAACCAAGTTGGGTGTTCAACCACCCTGAGGACCTTGGCCTTGATTTTCTTGGTGACTTCCTCTTTGATTTTCATACTCATATCAGGCTTGAATTTCGTGAGTTTTTGCTTTACTGGTGGACACATTGGGTTTGTGGGAAACTTGTGAGCCACAATAGATGTACTTAACCCGGTCATATCATCATATGACCATGAAAATATGTCTTCGTACTCTTTCAGGAACTATGTGTACTCTTATTTTTCTGAGGGTGATAAGTGAATGCTGATGCGGGTCTCCTTGACAATTTCAGAATCTCCTAAGTTGATTATCTCAGTTACATCCAGGTTGGACTTGGGCTTGTTCTCAAAATTCTCTACTCCCCTGACGATTTCCTCAGGTATGACATCCTCTTCTTCTGAATCACTATCCTTTTGTTGCGTTGCCTCATTACATGTCACAGTTGTCGGTTCATCAGGATATGAAATTCAATAATTTAAACAACGTTTTTGGAATGTTGGAGGTTTTATTTAAAACAAATGCAAAAGGGAAATCATTTTCTTAGAAAATAACAAAATAAACACTGCTGTTCAGCCTTGCTACCCCGGGATTCGTCGGACCCTAGATGGTCTGACAGTCCAATTCTTGAGGAATGATTCTTTCTCCACAGCTCGAATGGTAGGGCCTTCCTCCTCCTCCTCATCGACAATTACACAACAGTCCATGTCATCATCCTCTAGGAACAAGTTCCTCAAGGCGTCCAATGTTTCTTCCTCCTCTGATCCCCCTATGATGTCGGTCTGTTGGAAGGTCTGACTCAGGTGTGGTACAAGCTGCTCAAGTGGATAGTACGACCCACGCCATGATGGTGACTAATCATTGTATTCTTGCCAGGTGTACTAATACCCTAGCCCAAGGGTTGTACCATGACGTTTCAACTGTATTGTCTTGGAGATACCCTGACGGTTTTTGCCGAGACCCTTGCCGGGTTCATATCCTCTCCACGCTAGTATACTTTCTATCTTGCTGCTCCACCACTTATCTTTCTCAATTGCATTGACCCGCTCGATGTGATGATAATTTTCTCCCCTGAGCCTTCTTCTATTCTCAACCACCGGTATAGTCTAACGGTTGTAAATGGGGTTGCTCCCATCTCCGTGGATAATCACCTCTTGATGGTTCCATTCGAACTTCACTGCCTGGTGCAAAGTTGATGCCACAGCCCCAACGGCGTGTATTCATGGCCGTCCCAACAATAAATTATAGGATGCGGATATGTCCAACACCTGAAACTCGACATCAAACCATGTAGGCCCCATCCGTAAACATAGATTGATTTCCCCAATGGCAGCCCTCTGAGACCCGTCAAATGCCTTCACGTTCATGGTCTCTTCTCGTATTTCGTACATGCCTTTGCCCAGCCTCTTCAGTGTTGTCAATGGGAAAATATTGAGACTGGATCCCTCCCATCTATCAGGACCCTGGCAATGAAATTGTCCTCACATTGTACGGTAATATGTAATGCCTTGTTATGATTCAAACCCTCGGGTGGCAGCTCATCCTCGTGGAAGGTGATTTTGTGACTTTCTAGCACTTGTCCCACCATATTGGCCATTTCTCCGCCAGTGATGTTGTTAGGTACATATGCCTCGCTTAACACCTTTAAGAGAGCATTCCTGTGCACATCCGAATTCTATAGCAGTGACAGGATAAATATTTGAGCAGGAGTCTTGGTCAAATAATATGTGACAGAATACTCTTTTGTTTGCACTTTCCTCCAAAGGTCGTCCGAGCCTATTTCAATAACGGGCGATCTGTTAGAAGCCTGCTTACTAGATTCTCCCAAATGCTCTGGCGTATAAAGTCTTCCCGTTCTGGTCATCCCTTGCGCAACGCCGGATTCTTCTATTTTGTTCTTTCCTCTTCTTCTAGACTCGACCACATAATCCCAAGGTATAGCCTTAGTGTTGAAAGGTGGAATGGTTGACACTGTCACTGTGAAAGGCGTGTTTACTTCCACCTTGAATGGAACATGCGCAGTTGCGGGGGGTGCAATCTCAACTTCAAATGGAAATGATGCATCTATCTCAACCTCCACCGGCGTATGTATTTGTATTATAATAGGATTGAGTGTGACTGCGGGTTTCTTAGGATTGTCACCCAATTTGATAAGCCAATCGATCCCTCGGGATCCTATTCCTCATCAGTCTCTATCACATTGACACCTTCACCCCTATGATCTGGGAGGGGTTTGTTGCGGACGTTGGGTGTAGCTTCTTTGGCCTAAATGACCTTATTAATTATCAAGGTCTAGATCTTATCCTTCAGTTTAGGGGTGTTCAAAACCGATCCGAAACCGAAAATCGAACCGAACCGAAGCTTAATGGCTTACTAGTATCAGATTAACGGTTTAATGGATGGGGAACAGATTGGGATTTTTTAATTAACGGCTTATCAGTTTGGGATAGGATTATTCAATTTTCTTAACGGCTAATCCGTTAACCCATTAAGAATATAAAATTTATTTTTATCCATATATAATTATATATTATATATTAAATATCAAAAACAAAAACACAAAAACCCTTCAACTCTCTAGTCCTAATTCTTAGACAAACAGAAACCCTAAAATCAAACTTAATTCCTATTTCCTAACGCCTATTTCCCTACTCTCCAGTCTCCTCGTCCTCGTCCAGTCGTCCTCGTCGACTTCACTTCACCAGCCGATGCCCGACAGGCAACAGCCGTCTCCGGTCTACTTGTGACTCGCCGTCTCCGGTCTCCCTCTCTCTGTTTCGCCTAAAATCTGGTAAGTTTATTTTATTGTTGATGTCTTTAAAAATCAAAAGTTAAAGACAAATTTTTTGTTCAGCAGTCAGGTTAAATGGATCGATTGTTATGCATAGGAAATTTTCTTGTTATAGTGGCACTTGCTTCATTTAGCTCGTCTAAACGTCACAATTTTTTGTGAACTTTTTATGTGATGTATATACAATTAAGTGCACAAATTTCCAAATTTATGGATCCTTTGTATCTTTTCTATTTAGTGCAAGTCATTTCATTCAAATATGTAAATCCAGAATGAGCTTAATTTTTCTTCATCATTAGAAAAAGTAAGGAGCTTTCTATTACATTTTTTTAAAATTGGATTTACAATGTAAATTGTAACTTAATCTTGGCTGAGTATGGTGCTTATACTTTTGGTTGTATGTTGCCGTCTCACCTCTCCCTCTCAATTCTCATTAGATGGCTCATATATAATTGAAAGCGGAACATAACTTTTGGTTAGTCTTAGAGTGTATGTTGCCGATGAAAGGGCTTGAAAACGAGTGTGATTTTACTCCCTATTGATAGCCTTTGTATATTATCTGTTTGATGCTTTCTTGATTGAGTATGTTTCAACTTAGAGTTCCTTTCGGTTGGGTGTGAAGAGTTTGTACTTAATATTGATACAGAGAATATGGAGCTCGAATTTTCTTGAATGATCTATTTAACAGAAGTGTAGTTATGGTCGCTAATAGGAGACTTAATGGTGATTTAGAACATTGCGCGTGAGTTTTGCTTGAAAAAACTTAGAAAAGAGAAGTACATGACTTCATACAGTACCATAAAATCCATATAAACATTTGCAATATTCCAAGGAATTACAAAGTCAAATATACAAAGTGATAAGGTGATGACGGGGGAAAGTGGAGCTTCTAGTTCAAATTCAACAAGTCAAGCTCAAACAACAGAGTCAAATATAACCAAAAAAAGGAGAAAAAGGTCAGTTGTGTGGGATAATTTTACAGAAATTACTACTTCTGAAGGGAGTACAAAAGCAGAATGTAACTATTGCTTTATTGAGTACGTATTTAAGACCAAAGACGGCACGTCGACACTTCTTTCTCATATGCTTAAGTATCCTAAACGCCCTACTATTGTTGATAAAAAACAATCAAATTTAGGATTTCCATCTGCTCCTGGGGGTAGTCAGGGTGACGTAGCTGTTGTTACTTGGAAATTTGATCAAGAAGA